>JAXGGA010011313.1:35000-42958 GCA_038373865.1 Uloborus plumipes
TTATTATATATAGTTTTAAAGATTCATACCTGAATTATGCGAATCCATCACTTTCATTAAGGTAATCAAAGGTAATAATGAATAAGGCATAAAGGTAAGGCTTCACAAAAAAAATATGGACTTTGTAACAAAAGTTGCACGGAGAGCGTCGAGAACTGTAACGTACACCGGGAATGGAGGTCAAGTTTCGACCATAGGAAAATAATTCATGGCACATGGCCCAAGGGTGGGGATAGTTGGGATAGATTACTGGAAGTGTCTTCAAACGGTACCGGTCAAAGTTTTACGGCTAAATTGACTTTGAAAAAATGACGTTTGGCTGCCTAAATTGTCGAAATCTACATTTGTGCATTGGGCATTGGCAAAGTAAGAATATTTAATATAATTAATCTTCATAGGAAACAGTTTGAAAACTACGCTTTCCATCTTTACTATTTGTAATTGCAATAATTAAAGAGTAAAATCAATTCATTAACCAATAAAAAATTTAGATTCATATTTTTTTACAGTGAACTCTCACTTATACTCCGCCTCATTTATGCGCCTTTTTCATTTATACGACGATTTTCAATGGTCCCAGCACATTCTATAGCAAAATGATGATCATATCATTCGCTTATGCGTCGCTCTAAAGTTAAATATTTCACTTATGTGCCGAACTTTTCGTAAAATGTAAAAAATTGAATTTATTTTTCAAAAAAAATAAGCATGTTTCTTTTCTTTCTTCTTTAATCTTTCGCCTTTATTGCTCACGGAAGACATTTTTTCCGCATGAACTAGAGTTCGGAGAGACAATTATACAGGGTGTCCACTTCTATCGTGGACCAATAGCTAATTTCTTAACCGTTAGAGATAAGCATATAGTTCATTTAGGAAAAAATCTCTAAATTACGAAAGGAATTTTGGGTCTATTCAATGTTTTTCAAAAAATCAAACTTTGAAAGAGTTACGAAATTTAGATTTTTATACAGCCCCCCTGTCTTATCAATCATATTTAGTAAAACATTCTTGACACTGTAACGTTTAAAACTAAAAAAAAATTACTGTTCTACCACAAAAATTGACCGAGTTATGACGTTTTGAAAAATCGTGATTTTGAAGTTTTTGCATACGATCCATTAAGCGATCTCTCGATGACGTCATGAAATAATGCAAAATCTTGATTTTTCAAAACGTCATAACTCGGTCAATTTTTGTGGTAGAACAGTAATTTTTTTTTAGTTTTAAACGTTACAGTGTCAAGAATGTTTTACTAAATATGATTGATAAGACAGGGGGGGCTGTATAAAAATCTAAATTTCGTAACTCTTTCAAAGTTTGATTTTTTGAAAAACATTGAATAGACCCAAAATTCCTTTCGTAATTTAGAGATTTTTTCCTAAATGAACTATATGCTTATCTCTAACGGTTAAGAAATTAGCTATTGGTCCACGATAGTAGTGGACACCCTGTATATTAAAGATAGTTTTAAAGGGAACAGTTTATGATTGGGCATGCTACATTTTTTGTTTTCTCTTTATCATTGTAGTTACGTTGCAGTAATTGCCAAACCGTAGTAACATGTCCCTTTTCTATAAATACATTCTTATTCATGCTTTTATTAGAACATGTGTTGCGTTTTAGACCTTTAAATAGGCTTGTTCACTTGAGCGCCTTTATCTGGTGGTCCCTTGGGCTGGCACATAAGTGAAAGTTCACTGTTTATTTTAGCATGAACATATTTTAAGTCAGTTAAAAACGATATGGTGTAAGAAACAGAATAAATTAAACGCTACGTTTTACTTTGTTTAAAAATGCAGAGGAGAACCATTTTACAAACCAATTAAAGCAGTTTACTTCAATATGCATTCTCTATAATGCTGTACTTAAGCACTTTTTCTATTTTAAAACGAATATTTAGGTGATAAAGCAGTTCTCCCCCCGCCCCTTTTTTAACCGACTTCGAAAAAGGAGGAGGTTCTCAATTCAAAGCGTATACTTTTTTTTTTGTTTGTTCGCACATAACATCTGATCTACTGAGCCGATTTGGACGATTTTTTTTTTCAATCGATAGGAGATGGTGTAACTTAGGTACCTTGTACTCATATGACGGTATTTGTTCACTAGAAAAAAAGTTATGATCGAAAAACTAACATTTCATGTCATTTAGAACAATATGTGTTATCGTAAATCCTTACTTCAATGAGCGACCCGATGGTCAAGTGGTTATGCTCGTCAGGTTGAAGTTCCTGATGGAATGAGATTGAATCCAGGCCCGCAAGGATTTTTTCGAACAGCTGCATGTTTTTTTTTTTTTTTTTGAATGATTTTAATGATTGTAATGTCCTTATGCAGGTACATCCACCCATGGGGATCTACCCCATATTTTTTTTTATAGTACCAAATGATAGTTTTGGTCGGATCTTTGTTAAAATTGGCAATGGGGTCCTTCGATGCTGTAGAATTTTCTTATGGACGTTTGCGCCATTTTTGAATCGATTGTGGCAATAAATGGTTTTTGATTTGCGGCACTTATATTATTTTTTCAAAAACTATATACACTATCAATTATATTACGTTAATTTTTGTACCTTTATAAAATTCTGTATTTTATACCTTGCATTTACGTCAAATTCAAGGTAAAATTAAAAGTCAAAAATTCTGAAGAAGATGAATATATGTTAAAAATTAAAGTATCTATTTTTTGTGATTTTCATATTGATTGTGACCAAAAAACATCATTACAAACAAATAAAATGTATCAAACACCATGAGTGTTGAGTTATTAGGGAAAATCTGCTGTGTAATGTTTTTTTTTTTCACTGCGAGAGGGGGGGGGGGTATGAACGACCATTAAAGTGACACAAATTTTTAAAAAATAAGATTTTGATTTGTGGTGTTTGAAAACACCACAAATCAAGCTAGAGTCCACTTTAGTTGAAAATTATTTTCCATGAAATGCAAAAACTTGCACCAATTTTCCAAGTCTTACTCTAACCCCTTCTCCCACAATTCAAATTACTTACTTTTACTTTCAATTTTTAACCGACTTCAAAAAAGGAGGAGGTTCTCAATTCAAAGCGTATGTTTTTCTTTTTTTTGTTCGCACATAACATCTGATCTACTGAACCGATTTGGACGATTTTTTAAAAATCGATAGGAGATGATTAACTTAGGTACCATGTATTCATATGACGATATTTGTTCTCTAGAAAAAAAAGTTATGATCGAAAGACTAAAATTTCATGTTATTTAAAACTATATGTGCTATCGTAAATCCTTACTTCAATCAGCGACCCGATGGTCAAGTGGTTAAACGCGTCGGGTTGAAGTTCCTGATGGAATGAGATCGAGTCTAGGTCTGCAAGTTTTTTGAACAGCTGCATGTTTTTTTAGCCTACTTTCCCGTTAAAAATAAAAGAAAGACGAAAAAAGTATTAAAAGTAGCTTAATGCATCTAAAAATATCGCCAAGTCCAAAAAATATCGCCAAGTTAAAAAAAATATCGCCAAGTCCGAAAAATATGGCCAAGTTAAAAAAATAAAATGGTAAAATGAGTATCGAAAAATTAAAAATTTGAAAGTTGGGTATTGAGATGGGGAATTTGTGCGTCGGTCGGTCGGTCGGTCGGTCGGTCGGTCTGCCCCCCCCCCTAATAACTTTTGAATGAACATTCCGATTTGGACAAACTTTTTTTTGTTGGAAAGATCTCGGCGAGTGCAGCTCATTCCCATATCTGATTTTTCGATTTGAACAATTTTTGGTTCAACTTTGAACCGTTCAAACAACCTGTCCCGCGATGCTAACTTTTGAATGAACAGTCCGATTTGAACAAACTTTTTTTTGTTCCAAGGATCTTTTCAAGGATACTTCATTCCCGTATCTACATTTTCGATTTGAACAATGTTTCGTTCAACATTGAACCGTTCAAACAAGCTGTCACCCCTAATAACTTTTGAATGAACAGTCCGATTTAAACAAACTTTTTTTTGTTCGAAGCATCTCGGCAAGGATACTTTATTACCGTATTTAAATTTTCAATTTGAACATTTTTGGTTCAACATTGAACCGTTCAGGCAACCTTTCCCCACCTAATAACTTTTGAGTGAACCGTCCGAATTAAATTAACTTTTTTTTGTTCGAAAGATCTCGGCGAGTACAGCTCATTCTCATATTTGATTTTTCGATGTGAAAAATTTTTGGTTCAACTTTGAACCGTTCAACAACCTATCTCGCGATGCTAACTTTTGAGTGAACAATCCGATTTGAACAAACTTTTTTTCGTTCGAAATATCTCATCAAGAATACTTCATTCCCGTATCTACATTTCCGATTTAACAATTTTTCGTTCAACATTGAACCTTTTAAGCAACCTTTCCCCACCTAATAACTTTTGAGTGAACCGTCCGAATGGAATAAACTTTTTTTTGTTTGAAAGATCTCGGAGAGACTTTCCCATACATTCCCATATTTCGCTTTTTGATTCAAACCATTTTTCGTTCAGTAGTGAACCGTTCAGAAAAAAAAAATACATTAGCATCTACGGGGAATTTAAGTTGAATGTTGATCCTGAACTTAAAGTCGGATTTCCTTCAAACTAACTTTGTAAGAAAATGGTTTTGATAAATAATGTTTGTAAAGTACTTTTCTAAGTAATCTTCTGTGAGGACTCTGATTCCGACTCCGACTCCGCGAACATGGCGGAAATGCAGGCTCAGAAAAAAAATGACTGAACGTGCAGACGATTTTTTGTTTATTTATTCATTTGTTTTATTTTATTTATTATTATTATTATTATTATTATTTATTATTATTTTTTTTGCAGACGATTTTTTTTGTAACAAAAATTTTTCATTCACGAGAACATTTTATTCTTTATTTATATTTAACAACTGGCAACGGATTAAAAGTGAAATTCCGGACATTTTATTAACGGACGATTTTTTTTTCTTTTTCTTTTTTTTCTTTCTTTGATAAAATGTGTTTTGATGATCTTTGTACTTTTATTTATTTTTTTTAAATTATTATTATTGTTATTATTATTATTATTAGTTTTTTTTTTTTTTTGAAAACGATGGAGGATTTTTTCTACGGAGGAACTGTAATAGTTACACTCTTTAAAAGGTGTGACAAAACTTTATTTATTCGTTAATTACTTTTTACGTGTCTATTTCATCTGATGAGAGGGGCATATTTTGCTTTTCGAAATCAGCTCTAAGTGCTAAAAAGGTATGTTTGACATAATTTTCAGTCTCAGATAATCAAGAGAATAATGATCAGATGCGAGAATGCCGATGTCGATGTACGGGAAAGTAGGCTCGTTTAGTTCTTGACAGAACTTCTTGTTAGCTATATTTTGATTATTTTAAGTGCATTACACTAAAAAGAATGAAATAAAATATTTTTGGAAAAAAAATAGAACCGACTTCAGTTGGAAATTGCTCTAAAAAGTAAAAAATAACTTTTTTTCTTTGAACACCATCGAAACTACTTTTAAACATAAGTTTTGAAGTCGGCGCAAAAACAATGTATAGAATCATGCGCAACTACAATTCAACTATAAATATAAATTTTAATGGATTCATTTCATTGATTACCACACATTCGTGTAATAGTACAAATATTCTGCTTTTAATTTTCAATGGTTTCTCTGAAAAAATGTTGGCAAAATATGGTTAAATAGCATTTTACCTATTGTTTTTGCGCCGACTTCAAAACTTATGTTTAAAAGTAGTTTCGATGGTGTTCAAAGAAAAAAAAATATTTTTTACTTTTTAGAGCAATTTCCAACTGAAGTCGGTTCTATTTTTTTTTCCAAAAATATTTTATTTAAGGCTCGACACAAGGGAAGGAAAAGAACGTTTTAAGGGCCTTCGGAAACGTGTCGGAAGACGGAAATAATCAGTTCGAAAAAGTGTGCCTCAGTTTATGGATAATGACTGACAGATAGGAATAAAGTTCGGCGAATACTTTTCGTTTACGTTCTATGTAGTTTAAACGGAAAAAAAAAGATGAAAACACCATCTAAGGTTTAAGTGTTTTGTATTTGAGCTGAATATTTCCTGCTTTAAAAATCGTTTGGAAAAACTCTTCGGTAGAATAATTTCCGTATAATGCGTTTCATTTTCTTTCATTTTTTTGAATGCTGCTCGTAAAAGTTTTACTCAACTGCGTTTGATGATTGCATGGCATTTTAAAACAATTGTTAGGATTTTGATTAGTGCAATACGTATGCTTTTATAAGATTATTTTAGTAGTGAAGCTAATCATACCAAAATACATACTTAAGAATTAAGTCGTACAAAAAAAGAAAAAAAGAAAAGAAAGAAACAAACAAACAAGAAAACAAACAGACCAGCAGGCATGCAAAATTATAGTCCTTTTCAAACACCGCTAGTAAAATGTTTAACGCCTTTAAAGAGATGCATATCTTGTAAAAATGAATAAATAAAAAATTAGAATTTCAAGTGAATCTTAGAGGCCCTAAGGCGAAGGGGGCCTTAGACACTTCTGATAGTCAAAAATTTTTTATTCGTTATATATGCTGTTTAACGTATTTTCCACTAAAAAAAAAAAACAAAAAAAATATTTAAAAATTCATTGCTAAATTAATTTAGGACAAAAAGGGCTAAACGTTTGAATACGCTTTACTATTTAGTTTCGGTTACAAACATACTTACTTAATCCTAAATTTTACTAGCTTGAAACTTAGTATTCTGTTCTTGTAAATTAGATCAAACAGAGCTTTTTTTTTTTGTAATTTAATAATTTCTTATTAAATCTCATACATTATTTCTCTAGCCTACTTTCTGTTACCACGTGAAAACTTCCTAATTTCTTTATATAATTCTATGATCCCCCCCCCCCCCATTTTAAAGCTTATTGTGCGGCTGTTGACAAAAAAATAGATTCAATGCCTAAAAATTGTTTCTTCAATTGAAAAACGGTTTTTCTGTTTCTTATTACAAATTATTTCAATGAATAACACCCGAAAACTAAGATGTAGTAAAATCGTGTAGAGCCCGTTTTGCGAAAATTTTCCGTTAAAAAAAAATCGAATTTTTGAAATACTGCTGTCTAGCACGAATGATTCGCACCGATCAGCTAGTCAAGTACAAGATTCAATTTGAAGATTTTATTATATTGTAAACTAGCTTATTACCCGGCGTTGCCCGGGTGCTTATCAATACAACATAGCTCTAAAAAAATTATTTGAATGAATTCTAATATTATGAATCATAATTGTTTTTAACTTATTTCATGATAAAATGAAATAAGTGAGCCATTAATTGATAATTTATTGGTCATCGCAATCTTTATTGGAAAATACTCATCTTGAAATGTCTTCAATTTTATCAATTTGTATGCTTAAAGGCTTATCTCTATTACTATGTATTCAAAATTGAAAGAAAATGGTCATTTTAAGACAAAAAAATTGAATTTTTAGCTTTTTGGATATTTTAAATTTCAAAACTCCGATAATGTGAATTCTAGTGCATCAAGCAACCTCTGTGCTAAATTCGATAAAAATCCGATGAAAACTGTGGATTTGTATGAGAAACAATGTACAAATATATATACAAACAAATATACAAATATATATATACATACATCCATTTTTATATATGTAGATGAAGTTTCATCCGTTAAATTGAATATAATCCGGACTTCAAGATTTTTGTCACATACAAGTAAATGTTATAACTTCAATCGTACAATTTTTATTGCAAAGGAAATTCTCTGTTATTAAGTAATGCAAACTAATACCCACAGATCAACAAGCTAACATTTTAATGAGTGTTCTTGCGTGTTTAAGAGAACACGCCAACTTTGGCGTGTCAGGTTTATCAAGAGGCAAAGCTGAAAAATATGCAAATAACAATTAATGTAATCCCTAGCAGCAGTAATGAACTCTAAAAATAAACTCGCAAAATTTGTTTGAACATGAATCTTTAATGACGCTGGTCTTTTAGCTTTTC
>JAXGGA010011314.1:0-42953 GCA_038373865.1 Uloborus plumipes
CACCATTCGATTACTTTCGACGATCTTTACTTTCTTATTTTCATTTTTGTTCAACTTCAATGTAAGATATTTAGGAAATTGCGATCTGAGAGTTAATTTATTATATTCCTATAAAAAGCTTATGCATGCTTTGGCATAGATTAAAAATATTTATATATATATATAAAAGATGCTACGGAAGAAAATATTTCCTGCACAGGTAAGAAGCCCTGGGTGTCCGTGAAACAAATAGAGCATGTTCTCACCCGAAAAATTTCCAAAATTACAGGCCTAAATAGGTAATTTTGGCCTCCCTTTGGTCGGTCTTTAAACAATCAAATATAGCATAAAACTGCATTTTTAGGACTTATATTTCGAAAAAAATTGCTAAATATCCTACATTTTTGCCCCAAAATGGCACTTTGATCCCTCCTTTCCATAAGATATAACAATCCACTCCTCAACTAGAATATGGATCTGCCCTTGAGAACTGCCGACACGTATTTTACCATTCGGGAAAATGACATGATTTCCTTCCATCACATAAATTTGAGTTCGGCGCATTCCTCGGTATAATGTTGGCAAAATGAGACTTAGTTGAAGTAACTACCGGCAAGTTAAGATTGCAGTAAAAGAAGAAGTCGCTGACATGATTTATTTTCTTTCAAATGAACTGAACAGTTGTCTACGATCAAACGGTACATGTTTTTATTTTTTCCTTTTTTATAAAAAGTGAAAATGTAAACATGGCTCTCAAAAAAAGCTACTTATTACTTTACTCAAAAATTTTGAATTCAGAATCAAAGCAAAAATGCCGACTTTAGAGCCGAATTCACTGAGTGAACACTTATTATGTCGGCAAAATAAGCATTCGGTGAGCAGTTGAAAAAGTTCTGTGTCTGAGATATGAAATCAACAGAATGAACATGAAGCATTATTACCAAACATGGTATTCTGACAAATTATAAATCTGTGTACATGTGTACTATATAAAAAAAGAGGGGAAATGAAGCATTTCGTGAATCCTGAATTTGAAAAAGGAAAAATGCCGATTCTAGTGAATCTGACGTTTGACGTCGCCGTAATACATGAGCCTACTCGGTCAAAATTCCCAGGAGATGATACGTTAAAGGGAACAGTCGGTAAAATAATTCCAAACAGTCGTGTAACTGTACATGTGTGATTGTGCATTTTTTAGCCTACTTTCCCGTTAAAAATAAAAGAGACGAAAAAAGCATTAAAATTGGCTTAATGCATCTAAAAAATGTCGCCAAGTTCAAAAAATATCGCCAAGTCCAAAAAATATCGCCAAGTTCAAAAAATATCGCCAAGTAAAAAAAAGTCAAAAAGAAACAAAAAAATGAAATAAATATCGAAAAATTAAAAATTTGAAAGTAGGGTATTGAGATGGGGAATTTGTGTGTCGGTCGGTCTGTCGGTCGGTCTGTCGGTCTGTCGGTCTGTCTGTCCCCCCCTAATAACTTTTGAATGAACATTCCGATTTGGACAAACTTTTTTTTGTTGGAAAGATCTCGGCGAGTACAGCTCATTCCCATATTTGATTTTTCGATTTGAACAATTTTTGGTTCAACTTTGAGCCGTTCAAACAACCGGTCCCGCGATACTAACTTTTGAATGAACAGTCCGATTTGAACAAACTTTTTTTTGTTCGAAAGGTCTTTTCAAGGATACTTCATTCACGTATCTACATTTTCGATTTGAACAATTTTTCGTTCAACATTGAACCGTTCAAGCAACCTTTCCCCACCTAATAACTTTTAAGTGAACCGTCCGAATTGAATAAAGTTTTTTTTGTTCGAAAGATCTTATCAAGAATACTTTATTCCCGTTTTTAAATTTCCGATTTGAACAATTTTTCGTTCAACATTGAACCGTTCAATCAAGCTCTCACCCCTAATAACTTTTGAGTGAACCGTCCGATTTAAACAAACTTTTTTTTGTTCGAAAGATCTCGGCAAGGATACTTCATCCCCGTTTTTAAATTTCCGATTTGAACAATTTTTCGTTCAACATTGAACCGTTCAAACAAGCTCTCACACCTAATAACTTTTGAATGAACAGTCCGATTTAAACAAACTTTTTTTGGTTCAAAAGATCTCAGCAAGGATGCTTCATTACCGTATTTAAATTTTCAGTTTGAACATTTTTTTTGTTCAACATTGAACTGTTCAAACAACCTTTCCCCACCTAATAACTTTTAAGTGAACCGTTCGAATTGAATAAACTTTTTTTTGTTCGAAAGATCTCGGAGAGGCTCATTCCTATATTTCACTTTTCAATTTGAACCATTTTTCGTTCAATGATGAACCGTTCAGAAAACATTTTAACATGAGCGCCTACGGAGAAATTTAAATTGAATGTTGATTCTGATCTTCAAGGCGGATTTCCTTCAAACTAACTTTGTAAGAAAATGTTTTTGATAAATAATGTATTGTAAAGTACTTTTTTGAATAATCTTCTGTGAGGACTCTGATTCCGACTCCGACTCCGCAAACATGGCGGAAATGCAGGCTCAGAAAAAATGACTGACTGGGCAGACGATTTTTTGTTTATTT
Organism: Uloborus plumipes; assembly: GCA_038373865.1. Classification (NCBI taxonomy): domain Eukaryota; kingdom Metazoa; phylum Arthropoda; class Arachnida; order Araneae; family Uloboridae; genus Uloborus; species Uloborus plumipes. The sequence goes on from JAXGGA010011314.1 coordinate 2,556, forward strand.
ATTTATTTGTTTTGTTTAATTTATTATTATTTTTTTTATCAGACGATTTTTTTTGTTAACAAAAATTTTTCATTCATGAGAGCATTTTATTCCTTATTTATATTTAACAACTGGCAACGGATTAAAAATGAAATTCAAGACATTTTATTAACGAACGAGTTTTTTTTTCTTTCTTTGATAAAATGTGTTTTGAAGTTCTTTGTACTTTTATTTTATTTATTTATTTTTTTTTTCTTTTGAAAACGATTGTGGAATTTTTCTACGGAAGAACTATAGCAATTACATTCTTTTAAAGGTGCGACAAAACTTTATTGACTCGTTTATTTACTTTTTACGTGTCTATTTTATCTGATGAGAGGGGTATATTTTGCTTTCAGAAATCAGCTTTAAGTACAAAAAGATATGTTTGACATAATTTTTAGTTTTAGATAATCAAGAGAATATTGATCAGATGCTACAATGCCTATGTCGATGTACGGGAAAGTAGGCTCGTTTAGTTCTTGACAGAACTTCTTGTTTAGCCTACTTTCCCGTTAAAAATAAAAGAAAGACGAAAAAAGTATTAAAAGTAGCTTAATGCATCTAAAAAATATCGCCAAGTCCAAAAAATATCGCCAAGTTAAAAAATATCGCCAAATCAAAAAAAAATATCGCCAAGTGAAAAAAATAAAAAGGTAAAATGAATATCGAAAAATTAAAAATTTGAAAGTAGGGTATTGAGATGGGGAATTTGTGTGTCGGTCGGTCGGTCGGTCGGTCGGTCGGTCGGTCTGTCTGTCCCCCCCTAATAACTTTTGAATGAACAGTCCGATTTGGACAAACTTTTTTTTGTTGGAAAGATCTCGGCGAGTACAGCTCATTCCCATATTTGATTTTTTGATTTGAACAATTTTTGGTTCAAATTTGAGCCGTTCAAACAACCGGTCCCGCGATACTAACTTTTTAATGAACAGTCCGATTTGAACAAACTTTTTTTTGTTGGAAAGAACTTTTCAAGGATACTTCATTCCCGTATTTACATTTCCGATTTGAACAATTTTTCGTTCAACATTGAACCGCTCAAGCAAGCTGTCACCCCTAATAACTTTTGAGTAAACAGTCCAAAAAAAAAAATGACTGACTGTGCAGACGATTTTTTGTTTATTTATTCATTTGTTTTATTGAATTTATTATTATTATTATTATTATTATTTTTGGCAGACGATTTTTTTTGTAACAAAAATGTTTCATTCACGAGGGCATTTTATTCTTTATTTATATTTAACAACTGGCAACGGATTAAAAGTGAAATTCGAGACATTTTATCAACGGACGAGTTTTTTTTTTCTTTTTTTTTTCTTTCTTTGATAAAATGTGTTTTGATGTACTTTGTACTTTTAATTTTTTTTTTGAAAACAATTGAGGAATTTTTCTACGGAAGAACTGTAACAGTTACATTCTTTAAAAGGTGCGACAAAACTTTATTTATTCATTTATTTACTTTTTATGTGTCTATTTCATCTGATGAGAGGGGTATATTTTGCTTTTAGAAATCAGCTTCAAGTGCTAAAAAGGTATGTTTGACATAATTTTTAGTCTTAGATAATCAAGAGAATAATGATCAGATGCTAGAATGCCGATGTCGATGTACGGGAAAGTAGGCTCGTTTAGTTCTTGACAGAACTTCTTGTTTTAATTAAAAAAAGGTTTTGAAAATCTGAAACATTAAAAATTCCGAATCAAACTGATTTTGCCGACTGGAAAAAATTGCAGGGAGGGTGAGACACCCCTCTCACCCCCCCGGTCGCGACGGCCCTGCCCAAATGATGGACCTACTTGTATGGCAACACAACACATTTGTTTTGAGGAACATTTGATAGACTTTGCAGTAATGCTCTCAATTGCTTGTAAATTTAGGATTGAAAAAAAAAACATAAGCAACGTATTTCATCCTTTTCTCTTTGGCAATACTTTAGCTTGGTAAATTAATTTTTACGTTTTGGCAGCATCCTGAAGGAAAATATTCTGCTAGTGAAAATCATTATTTATTTTAGGATATACCTTGATTAGGTTATATACCTAGAGCAGTAAAATCTAAGACTTCATAATATTTAGCACAAACCTAACAACCGAGTTGTCTGAGATAAAAGAATTTTACACTTCAATTAATAATGCGAATTTTTTTTTTTTTCATATTAAAAATAATTCTAATAATCATCTTTAAGAGCATGGTTAACATTATGAATTTTAGTTTTTGATCAAATTTTGCAAAAATTAGATTTTATTAACAGGGGTGATTGTGAGTTCATGAAAAAATACTTAAAGTTTTAACGAGAAAATGTGTGTGTGGGGGGGGGGGAGATTTTTTTTTTAAACCAAGGCCCCTATTACTTAAGCACACCTAATTTTATAGTTATACATATACATAACTAATTGCCTTTCATTTCAGCAAACAAAACACATTTCATATATTAGATTAGTTTCACACAGTTTTTGGTCAAAATATTATGCATGCATTTAATTAAATTGAAAATGAGTAAAATAAAGTTACTTTTGAGCTGATGTTTTACAAATTATCTCCAAAAATTATATATAAATAAAAATATATTTCATTTATTTGTCTCCTAACTAAGGGTAATAAGCATAAAAAATGAGAGAAATTCGTATCTTATATCGGATGCAAATCGATTGCATTGTTTAAAATGAAGGCACAAAAATCAAAAAAGGTGCAAATAAAAAAAATTAAAAAAAAATTAGAATGGCATTTTAACATTTCTATTCGATCAATATTATTAATAATTAGTGGTATAATCACCGAAAATTTGAAAAAGCAAAAAAAAATACCGGGGGTAGGAAGATAAAAGCATAGTTAAAAATATTTTATTTCCGGTAATTTCGATTATGAAAATACCAGAATCAATCATGAAAATACCAAAAATCCAGTAAAATACCGAAACACAATCACCCCTGTATTAAATAACTACATCTTTTTTATTTCTTAGTATATTTACCAACACATCATGAGCAAGAGCCTGATAAGTCCAAGTGTGATGTAATGGTGTAGCCATATCTTGATTTCTATCTAAAACTACCAACAATGGTCTTTGAAACCTTTAATAAGAAAAATTCAGAGAAAATAAGTTTAGCAACACAACAGGAAATTTTAATGCCTTTTCTAATAATAAGCTAACATAACTTTCACTTACGTGAAAGATGTAGGCATTCCATCTGTAGTGAAAAGGCTGTTTCTGGTATCCCTAAGATTTTCTCGAATCTTTTTGTCCAATTTCTAAAGATAGAAAAAATTAGAGCACATATAGAAAACATAACTTTCACATAATGTACTAAATTACTACACAAGCACAAAACTTCAAGTGGGTGCATTTTCTATGTCAAGCAATATATAGAAAGGGGGTGAGAGAGAGGGAGATACACATATTCATTCTTACTACAGCCAACATAAAATTTTGCTTTTGCTTAAGGAAGAAATACTGCATCCATTCAACTGGGCTGTGGTGACCTGAGCAGTAAGGCGTTGAACTCATGACTGGAAAGTATTGCATTCAATGGCAGCCGATCAAAGCTCATCCATTTATGTAAATGGTGATTAATGCACATTAAATCTGTCGCGGTCACAAAACTATGTAAATTCCCATTCCAAATTGGTAACTATGGGAGTGCTGGATAAGCAATTCTTTGGCTCTAGGTCTGGATAAAAAACAGAGCTGTCTTAGGGGCACCATCCAATACGCTACACCACATGTAGTGATAGTTACAGGGGACCCTAGAGTGTAATGCTTTCATATAGCTGTGGTACTTTAAAGAAAAAATATTGAACAAACAATACTACAGACAGAAGCACTATGGTTAAGGGACCCATATGAATAAGTAATAATAAAAGGTAATTATTACGTATCAGCTAACTTACATCAATTAATTGCATTCAAGGAATTTAAAAAAAAGTAAGGCAAGCAGTAAACATAATAAACTGTATTGTTAGATCATAGCAATGAACCTTTGAAAAAATAAGAAATGGAAGAGTGAAAAAAATCTGAAAAAAGGGGAAAAATAAACAACTTTCTTTAGAACACACCGATAATTTTAACAATGGAAAATTACCTCAGCAACCACTTCAGCAGCATTTCCTCTAGGACTTCTTATTATTGGAACCACACCTACATGAATAGAAAGTTAAATACCATGTTTTTTTTTAAAATTAAGAAATGAAATTATTTTATAAAAAACAAAGTAAAAACAATACAATAACAGCTGTTTAAGTATATGCTATATACACAGCTGCCGTAACAACCCTTGACAAAATTACACTTTGCTGCTTATATTTCAGAACTAAGTTTTCATATGCACACAATGTAAGAACAAATTATGGAAAAGATTGAAATTCAAGAAATGGCAAAACTATGATTCATGCAAATCTGCATTGAATATGGCACACTAGCTTACTTTCAAAACTAAATATATTCAATATCATAAGCTTTGTGCCATTTTTGTCACTAAACTTAGGAAGAGAGAAACAAAACTTCTACCATTTCCATTGTACAATGCTGTATATATACATTTTTTAAAATTGGGTTTTGGCTTTTTTTATGTCCACTTTAAGCAAAATTTTTGCACAAATTTCCCATTTTGGGGGCGAAAATTCCTCACTAACTTTCCTACCATTCAAAACGTCTAATGCTTTAACTACGGTGAATTTTGTTTGAATTTCCCAAGTCGATTATATCATCCGTAATTAACCTTTAAAGAATAAGAAAACTAAAGCTAGGTGTTATTTTTTTTCTTGTTGGGGTCCATTTTGAATTTTTTCTAAACATTTTAATGGTTTATTAGGAAACTAGAGAAGTTTTTAACGGTTGTTTTTCTTTTTTCACTTCAAAAGATTTTTCTTCCTCTCTTTTCCCTGACGTTCTTTTTGTAAATTTTTAGTCATTGGTTCTAAAGATGAACACCTAGGGGAAAAACTTTTAAATGATCATTTTTGTTTATTTTTTAAATTTCATTTGTAAGCAAAATGTTAAATACATAGCCTTCATTTAGTTAAAGAATTACCCCTTCCCCTCCCCCCCTTCAGATATTCCTTTTCTTATTTTAAATCTTAAAAATCACGAAAATAACCTAAAAGTGGAAAAAATCTTCAAAGCTCCCCTACAAAACAAATAATTGTCTTAATGCCACTATGATATAATTTCAAGGAAAATCTTCAAACATTAACATGGCTTTTCCCTCCTATAGTTCCACATCCCTTAAAGAACAATGTTTCGTAATGATATAATTACATCTAATTTACATTGTCAACAGTTGCAAAGTTTATCTGTAGAAAGTTTTCAATCAGTAATTATAAAAGTTATCATTTTAAAAGTAAATTTTTTCATTTTAAACTAAAATTGGACAGACAATATACTTTTGTGCTATTTCTGCAAAAAGAACTAATGAGAAGGATTCAAATACAAAGAGGTAGGGAGATTTACGGATCACGGTTGGTTGAATGTCAATTTTAAGCAATGCTCCCAATAAAGAAATATAAGGCTCATGTGAAGAATGCAATTACATATACATATACACCAGACATGTGCTGTGAACGAATGCCCAGGGTAGGCAGATGAGATGATTAGAGGAATAATAGTACACATGTTGGAAGACGCATGTGATGTCAACAGTAATAAAACAGTATGAATATGAATGATATTTACGCAGTCCCTAGTACAAATATATGTACTGTACAGAGATAATTATCTTGTTCTATAGAAAATCCACATTCTTCTTTCCTTCAGTGTGGTGAAAATATCCGTGACTTTCACATAAAAATTGAAAGTGAGGTCTTGTTTCATTTTGTTCACTATCTTTTTCTATGACTATCAAAACAAGAGATGAAAGTCGTTAATTTGTCATTTTATTCTTTGTGTAGCTCTTAATTCTTTTTACAGCCGAAAATATTCACTCTACAAAAACAATTGTTGCTGGTATAGCCAAAATTAACTGCAACAATTTCAACTTCTGGAAACAGATGGCTCAGTTCTTTTTTAAAAATAAAATCAAGCACATTTTCTATACATTTGTCAAAAAAACCTTGTTCCCATAAATATCTGCTAAATCTGCTATCAGTCTTATAATGTCAAAAAAGTTTCCACACTTTTTTGTTAGACTGCTGAATACATCCTTATCAACTCCAAAGCTAATTTTTCAAATTTACTTTCACATACTAGTGACATGAATTTTTCAATATTTTGTCACTTTTCTTCGTAAGCCTTTTTTTTCAAAAAGTTTAAATGGAACAACTGTCCTGAGGTTTCAACTTAAACAAGGGAAACAATATGACGAATGAAAAATAAAAAAAATTTGAAAATTACAAAAAACATTTCATAGAAAAAAAAACACCACAGAAAAAACACATTGAGATGATAAACCCATTGAGAATTTCACTATGCGCAGAGGCACATATCATTTTGCCTTCGTCCTAGCTTTGGCTGATGCGAGGGGGGGGGGGAGTGAGGCATGGAGGTGTTCTTAATACCATGTGTTGTATAGATACGAAGGTCAAAAAGCAGCAACGCTCAATGCTTTTCAGTTGTAAAAAAATGAAAAAAAATCCTTTTTTTTTTTTCTTTTTGCCTGTACATGCTGCATAATGCCTAAATATTTTTTCCAAACAAAGTATTAAATGTCGTTGAATGAAGTTAAAAGGTTGGCCTGTTTTCTTTGTGGGTAGGCACTGCCTATCCTGACGGCACGTCCCTGATACACACACACATGCAGTACACTGTGATATAGTTACAGTGAAAGACTGAAATTGAAATATATTGAGTTTCACTAATGAAATGATTTACAAGAAATATTCAAACTTTCACTGATATCTTCGGCATACAGATGCTGATCTTCACTGGCTGAACATTTCCCAGATTGCAGACTTTCCAGGTAACACACACACACACAAATATATATATATAAATATACAGGGTGTCCACTCCTATCGTGGACCAATAGCTAATTTCTAAACCGTTAGAGATACGCATATAGTTCATTTAGGAAAAAATCTCCAAATTACAAAAGGAATTTTGGGTCTATTCAATGTTTTTCAAAAAATCAAATTTTGAAAGAGTTACGAAATTTAAATTTTTATACAGCCCTCCAGTTCTATCAATCATATTTAGTAAAATATTCTTGACACTGTAACGTTTAAAACTAAAAAAAAATCACTGTTCTACCACAAAAATTGACCGAGTTATGACGTTTTGAAAAATCAAGATTTTGCATTATTTCATGACCTCATCGAGAGATCGCTTAAGGGACCGTATGCAAAATCCTTCAAAATCTTGATTTTTCAAAACGTCATAGCTCGGTCAATTTTTGTCGTAGAACAGTGATTTTTTTTTAGTTTTAAACGTTACAGTGTCAAGAATGTTTTACTAAATATGATTGATAGGACTGGGGGGCTGTATAAAAATTTAAATTTCGTAACTCTTTCAAAATTTGATTTTTTGAAAAACATTGAATAGACCCAAAATTCCTTTCGTAATTTGGAGATTTTTTCCTAAATGAACTATATGCTTATCTCTAACGGTTTAGAAATTAGCTATTGGTCCACGATAGGAGTGGACACCCTGTATATATAGGTTTTAAATGAAGAATGTATTTTGTGCTTACCAAGTGTCACAAATACTGAGAATAAACTGTCAACTACATTATCAATTATCTTCTCCATTTCAGAATCTTTAACATCTCCTCTATTAAAAGCTGAAAAATAAATAAATAGATTCTAAAATAGAATGAACAAAAAATTAAGAAACACAAAATATCTAATAAAAGTTTTAATTTATTAAACATTTTGTACATTTCGCGACAGATCTTCAATACAGGAACTTCCAATATTTATATTTATTCAACTTACATTCACAGATATAATTAAGTTTAAAAATGAAAGTAAATATGCTTATAATATAGCATTAATGCGCATTTAAATTTCTGGGGATGCGTCGCCCCCTTATTTATGACTTCTCGCTGTTCTAACTCTAATCCTAAAATTCTGGGAAATTTAAGTGGTAAAATAGGTAGTTTTAATTATCGTTGAGAATGGGGAGGAGAGTAAAGATCAGGTGTTTTCCTTTGGAAATTTTCCATAGCGGAAAGTGGAATTTTAGTATCTCTGGTTTTATCAAGGGGGTCACAATCCCTTTTTGCTCCGTTATTGGAGCCACACTTGAATTTGTTGTCTTATGAAGTTTCTACCTGTGACACTGTTCCCGAATTTCTGCTATAAATTTGGCATTGGAAAGCATTTATTCTTTCATTTCGCCACTGGTGAAGGAATTAAAAATTGAGGGCTCCTAGCTTGGCGAACCCAGCTGCTCTCTTCTCTTGCAGGATATTTATTGTTATTTATTTATTTATTAATTTGAGCTAAAAGCTTGAAAATTATTTGTGAACAAATGCCAATCGAATAGTATTTAACTTTGGAATTTTTTTTCTTGATTTTAGGAATTGAAGTGCCCTCTCATGATGTTGTATTATATACTTAAATTCAACCCTATTTATAATCTGTGTAAGCAAATTACTTTTACTTGAACTCCTCAAGAATGGCAGAGAATTGAGGGTCAAACCAATCATGAAAACATTTGAAATTTAACAAGGATCATAAATAGCCAGGTTGCATTTTTGCACGATTTTAATTAGTGAAGATTAAATTGAAATGTCAATTTTCATCAAGGTTTAATCTGTTCTGGAGCAATGTAGCAACTGGCAGCATGCTAATAATGCCTAGTCTGAGCAAAAGAAGATTAAATAAGGCAGGTACATCATTTCACATTTTTCCGGGGGGTGGCGGGGTGTATAATGTAAAATTTACCAAAAAATATGAAAAACCACGCCCACTTATATGCAAATACATTGATTCCTCAAAGTTGGAGGGGAGGGGAGCAATTGACCCCCTGACACCCTTAAATGATGGGCCTGAAGCACAATCCCAAAAGTATAATATTGAAGAGGGTGTAGTTCGATAGGGAGAGTTGTAAAGGTGGCTAGTTTAACCAAGAAAAAATGTTTAACTACTTCTTTTGAACTTTCCAAGAAATTTATATATGCTGGTTTCATTCACAAGATGCAAATTCTGACACACAAAATTCTTTTTCCAAATCAAAAAATTAAAAAAAAAAAGTCTAAAGAAGGAATTTATGATGTAAAACAAAGAGATACATGGCATAAATATGTACATGAAAAATCAAAAGAGTCAGGAAAACTTTCATTGACCAGTTAGTTATTAATGAAAACTAAGTTGAAAAAAAAAAGGATGACAAAGCATAACGGTAAATAGAAAATTAAAAAAACACATCACTGCAATTTATAGAAATGAAAAAGTAGGAGGAAAAAATTTGAAAAATTATTTTCTCAGCATGATTTTCTGAAACTAAAACAAAATATTTATCTTACCAAAATAGTTAATAGACCCACAGTCTTGATGTCTTAAAATGTACATATCATCTTCAAGAGTTATAAAGTTCAGATACTGATCAAATACCTGAAAACGAGAAATAACAATAAAAGCAACGTCAGCATAATATGTGCAAAGCAACTTAGAAAAAAAAATCAAATTTATATTAAAAAAGAAAAAATTATAACTACAATGCAAATAGAATGCAGCCGAATTATAAGCTTTCAACTTTATTTATTTATTTAAACCCCACCAGTCACCACCGTACCTACCCTGATGAGGGTTTAACCAGATGTGGTGAATGGGAGGAAAAGAAAAACCAACGAACGACAATTTTAAACAAAACTTTTCATAATCATCATGCAAACATGCTTTTCATAATCATCATAATCATCAAATGAATAAATCATGCAAACAGATGAAGATAGGATATACTAAAAATGAATAGAGAGGGAAGTTTTTTCCCTCCCTATTCATGGTCTGGTAACAAAACAAAAACAAAATTGGTCCGCTAACGAATTTATGCACGTAAACAGTGTTTCTTTCAGGCATCTCCCCGGGAGGGGGGGGGGGCACTGCCCTCCCGGAGAAAGTTAACTGCCCCCCCCCCCCCCCCCCGCGGGAAATCTCAGTTTGCACTAACACACACACACAAAAGAATAACAAAAGAAATAAATCAATAAAGTCAAAATAGTCAATAAACAAAGTAAATACTAAATAAGTGTAAAAATAAATTAAAGCTTTAAAACATATATCGTACTTGTGTTTTGCGGGGGGGGGGGGTAATTAAAGATGGCCTGCAATTGCATCTTAGGATGTCAGTTTCGGAAAAATACCGGGAAAGGTTTTGCGAACCTTATCATTTTTTCCATTGACATCAAAATTGCCTACAGTTGCGCTTTTTGTTTTGAGGGGGGGGGGGGGATTTCAATTTCAGAACACTTCCAGGGAGAGTCCTGAATTGCATTAATATTCATAATGTTATAAAAGAGAGTCTAAAAATACGTTTTTAGGACTTCAATTTTTAAAAATTTAAAAATTCTAATTTTTCTCAAAGATGGTTTATAATGCAATTTTGGAAAATTATGGAAGAGGGAAGTCCGTGGACCCTATCATTTCCCTTATCGACCAAAAATTACTTACTATCGCGATTCCAGGATTTCAATCTCAAAAATTTTTAAAAGTAAAGTCCTAAACCCAGCCCTTTCTCTGATGCCATCAAAATGCACTAAAATTGTGTTTTAATGTTTCACTTTTAAAAGCCTTTCCTGGGTAGAGTTCCGAAATCGAACCCTAACATCATCAGAGACGGCTTACATTCTCCTTTTCAGGACTTTAATTTCGGAAAAGTTCCAAAAGAGTTTCACAAACATCATTTATCTCCCCTATCTCATCAAACATAGCTTACAATTTCACGTTTAGGACTTATTTTCTTGAAGAGAGTTTCAAAACCTGTCCCTTTCTCTAACTTCATCACACATACCGACAATTGTGTTTTTAGGCCTTCAGTTTGCAAAAAAAAAAAATATGGGGGAGAGTCCATGAACCCCTCCCCCTATTTATAGGGGACTTACCTTAAATACCATCGCAGATGACCTACAATTACGTATTTAGAGCTCCAATATCAAAATATTTTCAGGATGGTGTCTTGAACTTCATCCCTTACTGAACGTCATCAACAATCCTATACATTTGTGCATTTAGGGCTGTAAGTTGAGAATTTTTTTGGGGGAGTGCCTCCAAACTCCCTTAACGTTTTTAAATACCTAACAAAATTTTGTTTCTGGAACAAAAGAGTTTTTGGAGCTTCAGTTTCGAGAAATTACCAGGTCAAAAACTAAGTTTTTAAAACATTTTTCGCCTCTCCCATGGAAATGGTGGCTATGGGAATTTATATAGGGAGGGGGTAAGCTAATCATTAAGATAAATTTACGAATTTATGTTTCAAAATATTGAAGTTTTTGTTGTGAGTAAGAAATTTTTAAGTTATTTCGGAGGGGAGTCAGAGAGAGGTTGTCAACATCCACTCCCTTTAATACGCCCTTGGACATTGCGGATCCAGCTTTTGGGGAGGTCACTGTCAGAAAAGGAGGGGGGCATCAAAGTGAAATTTTAGGGGTCAAATATGGGGAGGGTTGGTCTAATTTATCAAAATCCAGCTGGCTTTTGTTTTTGGAGGATGTCATTATAAGAAAGGGGAGAAGAGGGCAAAACTACAATTTTAGATCTCAAATTTAGTGGGAGGGGGCAAATTTATCGAACAAAGTCCCTGAAATGCAGTTTAAGGCTATTTTTGCCTCCCCCCCCCCCCGTAACCCGCTGGATTCACGTTTATCTTTTTGCCCTTCCGGATTCTCAAAGTGCCCCCCCCCCGGAACAAAATGTCTGAAAGAAACACTGCACGTAAGTAGTGAGATCTACAGCAATAAGTACTGTAGATCTAAAAATCAGGTTTCAACTAGTCAGGTTAAGGTGCCCTTAGAAAGTTTGATGCCATTAAAATGAGAGGAAAAGAAAGTATGGATGCTTGAAAATAATGTTTCCTGTCTTAAGTTAAAATGGGTACATTTGTTTACATTCATTAAATCAAAGTCATTTTTTTTCTTCTTCAGTGAAAAACAGCAGATAATCAAGAGTGTATTGTATAAGCAAAAAAATACATGCAACAAAAACCAAAATGCTTAATAGTATACAGCTCTAAATAGAAATAGAAATATTTAAATATATTACAAAATAAATATTTTCTTACAAGAAATTCTAATGATAAATATCATTAAAAAGCTATTAAACTTGAAAAAAAAAAAAAGGAAGCATACTGATGAAACTGAAGAGACACAACCGGCTTGTATAGAAGCACTAGCTAAGTCTTCTAACTTCTGGCGTGAAATAGGAGATATAAAATTTAAACAATAAGAATCATACAGCTGATTTCTAAAATCCTGAAAAAAAAAAAGCTTGCATTGGAATTTTTATAGGAATTTTTGCACAAAATTAATACAATAAAAGCTTGAAAGTGAAAAGTACAAAATTCTGGACAAAAGAAGTTTTTGCGCAGATGAGCTATTCAAAGATTGTGATAGCAAAAACATACCATTCTAAAGTCTGAAAACAAAAGTTTTACACTACCGATATTAAATTCATTCAGTACATACAATTTTTTTTGCACATTCTATTAATGTATTGAAATCTAATTTAAATACCTCAATATTAAATTATATCAAGTTCAAATATGCGAGTTCATGAAAAAAAAAAACCTTGTAAGTTTTTTTTATGAGAAAATTGGAAGAGAAGTAGCGCAAAGCAGTTTTCAAAACGTAAATTACTGCATATATATTGGACGAAATTGATAATACATTAAAAAATTATTAACAAGCTGATGTTATATTAATAACCTAAAAAAATTATTTAAAACATATTATTGACAAAAATATGAACATACATTATTTACACTTTGAACCAATTATGTAACTAACTGTATTCTCTTCACCTCTCTTATGCTTAAATTGAAGAGTAAAAAATTGCTAAAAAGCATTTTTTTTTCTTTCATGTGAGGAGTAATTTAAAAAACATTTAGAAAAAGTAAAATCATTGGCCAACAATATTATTTACCAATAAACATTCGAACATATATAGCATATATATAGATACCTGAGCAATTCTGGTTATATTTTCGTCATTTGGCATAACAAAATACAGAACAGGAACATCAGGTATAGGTTCTCTATCTGAATGCAATAACCTAGGTTTTAAGATTAAAAATAAATAAATAAATAAATATTTTTTACATTCCAAAATGATTTTACAATTCACAGTAGTAAAATAAGCATATCAATCAGGAATACTTTCGCAAGTAAATATTACGAAAATCAATCATAATATTGATTTTTATACAAGAATAGAATAGTTGTGTGCTTTTAGTTCAGACAGTTGACTCACTCGTACTTGTTAGAGATGAAACCAAATATAGCCTTTAGCTTTTCCCACTACATCAAAATTTTTAAAAAATCAAATTAAAAAAAAATGTTAACAATAATTTAAATATACTTTAAACTGCACTTATATACAGTAGCCCCTCGTTATATTGCGCCTCGTTATATCGCTTATTCGGATATATTGCTTTTTTCTTTTGTCTCCCCCCCCCCCCCCAAAAAAAAAAACTTTTAGTTCAAAACTATTTTTGAGAAAATATGTAAGGTGCTCAGAAAAGGTTTCTTTCTCATTTATTTTGTCATCAATGAACAAAACAAAGTTTCTTCTATTCTTCTGAATTCGCTGAAAAGAAAGAGCAAATTCCTGTCACCCAAACTTGCATACTGCAGAGACAGTTTGGAAACTACTGAACACTATCTTTTGTATTGATACAATGAGTGAAACGCATCTGGTAAGTGTCAAGAAAACACACGCCCCTTCTCTGACTGCTTTTTAGTGTAGAAAAGATTTGTTATTGGTTGAACGAATTAGGATTTGCAACAAAGAAAGGAAGAATGATCCTACTACTATTTTTAATGACCTCGGTTATATCGCGCTTTTTTCTTGTCCCCTGAAAAGAGCGATATAACAAGGGGTTACTGTATTTTTTTTATAGATATTACATTTTTAGCTACTAAACCATGCTTAAACAGATCAGGTGACTGAAGAAGAGGACACAGCAACTATTATATTGAATCCTTACTTTCTTATGAAAATTGTCACAAAACAAGTCTAATTTTATCTTTTACTGCATTTAAGAATTAATTCATATATTCAATTGTGGTTAAGTATTTCTGCATTAAGCAGTAACCTGAAACCCCTTACAACAAGTTGCTACAAAGTTAGAAAAAATTAATACAACAAAATGTGTATCAACTTATCCAGTGGGTGAGTCAAGGCTTGTGGGAGTCCTCTCCTTAATTGTTGAGTAACTGCACAAGAGTATTAACACTCAAGCTCGAAGATTAACTTTCTCATTTTCCCCCTGAGCTACTTTTTAGCAAACTGAACACTACTAGCAAAGAGATTTTATCCATAAAAAAGAAAGTAAACATCAAAGAAAATTTATGTTTACAATGATGGCTCAATTTTGCGGGATTTTATGGAGGGGTTGGTTTCCTACAAAACACAAAAGGAAAAGTCGAAAGCGAAAAGCATAAACAAGTCAAAAAATTTTACAAATACCTTTGTGCTATTAATGCCTATTTTGTGCTATTGTGCTATTGCTTTATATTGTGCTATTGTGCTTATTTCACATTGATATTTTCTCTACTAAGTCAAAAAAGGTTGTAATTCATAGAATAAAATTGAAAATATTCCGTTTTTCTTGAAATCAAAGATGAAAGAGAGGGTGAAGAGAAGGAGTGATTTCTGTAGGTACAACAAATATCCAAAAAAAAAAATGGATTACAGAAATTTGAAACTACAGTAAAATACATAGTTTAAGTATAAGCCACACTAGTATGTTGAGGCCATAATGTATTTTCTTCCATTTCTTACTTCTTGACTCAACTACTAAGCTTCGCTACTCATAAAAGTATAATCAAGAGAAGAAAAAAATAATAAAAATCCTTTCAAGTTTTAAATTTTATTACAAGTATTTTATTCGTAGCAAATAAAAAAAAGCAACAGGTAGAAATCATCAAGATTTCTCTGGTAATTAACAAGGAATAATAGCGAGAGAAAAGAGGAAGCGGATTATAGAGTATAACCTCGATTTAACGATTACCTAGGGACTGTAAAAAATTATCGTTAATTCGAGGATATCGTTAAATAGGGAAAGCATACATATGAGATCAACTGATTAAACTATTTATAATTAAGTGAATGCTTACACAAGTATACGTTATTTTGCTTCTTTAAGAACACCACGCATTTATATTATTTAAAAAAATATTTCATTGATGTTTCGTGTTGTTTTCTTGGACATGCTAGACGTTTGGAAGTTACTGAGGGATGGATCTTCTTACTATTGAGACATGAGGTCTAATGCTTTTGCTAGTAAAATAGTTAGAAATCAAATTTTTTTCAACATATACTACTGTATTTTTGATGAGAGATAATTTGGCAATGCCCGATATCATCGTTAAATCGAGGAAAGCTATCGTTAAATTGATGAAGTTTTAACATTAAATTCATGACATATGAATCAGGACCAGAGAAATGTATCGTTAAATTGAGGAAATCGTTAAATCGGGTATCGTTAAATCGAAGTTATACTGTAAATATTAAATCTGCGAAATTGCTAAATGTTGCATATTTAACTAAGTTATTTTAAGGGTTAAAACTTGCAATAGCAATTAAGAACACTGCCTTTGACCCTAGTGATCCAACTTGATATCTAATATAGGAAGAAATAGATCACTCTTTGCAAAAAAAAAAAAAAAAAAGGTAAGCAAAAAATAGTCATTTAAAAGGGATTCATTAAAATTTTGAAAACACAACTGTTGCAAAAAATAGCAAACAAAGAAATAAATGAAAGTTATATTAATAAAAAAGGGAACACAAGCAGGGCCCGATTAACCCGTGAAGTTAGAGGAAGCTCTGTCTCATTTTGAGGCCCTCTGCTTTTTGAGGCGGAGGCGGGGGGGGGGGGGGATTCCTATACTCATGAGACATTCAAAAACGAATCTTACTAAGAGTACATATCATTTCTAAGAGCTGCCTAAGCAGAATTCAGATTAAAGTCTGTCCCCTTCCTTCACTAATATGTAGAAGTTACATACATAATACACATGCATACATAATACATATTGCCATTCTATGATTTGATGTTAAATTAAATTTATTTCACAGAATTAAAACATAATAAAAGTACGTTGTAAAAAGTTGGGTCAAATCCCACATTTAAAAATAGCTTGTGGTGGAATTAATGATTTATGAAATGTGTCTTCACTTTTAAAATATTTCAGAAAATTTTTATTGAACCAGTTTTAATGTTTAAAATTACCTTTAGATATGCATTTAAAAGCAGAAACTAGAATTTCAATCACAAGTTTTCAGTCATTTTTGGGACCCCTGGAAATTTTTAGGGGAAGCTCAAGCTTCCCGTGCCTTTTGGGTAATCAGGCCCTGAACACAAGGAAAAAGGGGGAAAAAAAACAAAATTAAAACAAACAAAAAAAAAAGGTTAAAACTAACATTTTCGCTCAATCAGGAATAAGATTACAATGACAAAGGTTGAAAGAAGTCAAAGGTAAGTTCAAAAAAAAAAAAAAAAAAGAGAGAGAGAATGTATTGAAGACGATCATAAGCAAAATCATTAGTCTTAAGTTTATCGTAGCTTATAAGTACAAACATGTTCTTAACAATGTAGTTAAGTACTACACAAACTACGTAACGTAAAATAGTTTTAAAACATGAAAAAATGATGTATTTTTATTTATTATGCATTATGAGAGAAGTTTAGTCATTAGCCTGCATTTAGTATTTAATTTCTCTTTGATGTGTATCACTGACAAATGCTCGAGAAAAGCGCTTAAAAGTTGAAATTTTTGATTTGGGAAAATGAAAATTAATTCTGTGCTAAAATCCATCTTTTATTACAAAAATTGACTTTTCACTGCACTACACAAGATAAAGAAATCGTCTTGTATCTTTCTCTCTCTTACAATGAGTCAGATTTTGTGAAAAAAGTACTTTCTAGTTAAAATTATTTTTTAACAGAATAAGCAGTGACATATAATTATAAAATTTATGCCTGAAAAAGTTTCATATGAGGCAGCCAGAAGCAATGGGATGTACTCGTAAGTGCCAAAATTAAAAACATGGAATAGTAAAGTCAATGGTAGGAGTAGGAAGTAAATGGTAGGAGAACCTCTGACCTCTTTTGGGGATAGAGATGGTACTAGTAGTCCTAGTAAATGCTGATCTATAGCACGACTCAGAAACCTTTTTCCAGTAAAAGCCTACCTAAGATCTGATCTCTTAATATGTTTCCTCAAAACTTGAATTTTTCCTTTGCTTCTCATTGCCTTATACAAAATAGTATGATTTATGATTCCACACTTCTCCGAAAAATTATTTTAGTAGTACAATAATCATGGAGGGAGAAAGTCATGATAAAATATGGCACACGGGGGGGGGAGGGGGATACACCCTTTAGAGGCCTTTCATTTAATATTGACGGTATAATACTTAAATAAAATTAATGAAAAAAAAAACTGTAAATGAGACTGATTATGATTTTCGTTTCAATTTTACAAAACCTCAGGTTCAGTGGCGGCGCTAGGTGGGGGGCAGGGGGGCAATTGCCTCCCCGTCGGAAGCGTCTTGCCCCCCTGTCGGGGAAAATTCCTAGTTCGTCGGGGAAATTTTCCCGACAACAAAATTTTCGGACAGAAATCGACTGTCGAAAAGTTTACTGACTCCGACAGAAATTAAAAAAAAAAAAAATCTATCTACCCAATAAAATATTTTTCTTTTAAAAAAATGTCTAAAACATCCTTTATTATGCATTGCAATGGAACGCCATCGTTAGCCAGGGTTGTGGTCGTTAGCTGTCCTCATCTTGCTGCATCCCTTTAGGCGTACTTTAGTTCTGAGGAAAGTTACTTTTTGTTCAGGTTAAAGGAGAAATGCTTTTTTTTCCAAACAGATCAGACGCCACACGAAAATCGCTTGCAGCATGTTTTAAACAGACATTCATTGACATTTGAGAAGAGACACTTTCCGATGACTATTCGATGGTGACAAGCCAAAAAATCGCCTGAATTGCCCCTTCCTAATGATTTCCTGTCATCGTCGCCTCTGCAGGTCGCCGCCTTGAGCGGATCGTCCTGTTCTTAGGCCCTGGGTGATTGTAATAGTACAGCAGATATGTGACCGAATTGTGCCTTTAATGATAGAAACATGAAACTTGGCACACGTATACTACACATCAAATGATTTAATTCTGGATAAGCGGCCATCTGAGATTTCGTCTATTGGAGTAATGGCAGCCGTCAAACTGCTAAATTTTCGTACTTTTTTGAAATTTCCCCATTTTGACCATGGAAGAGCAGGTTTTTGACAAAAATCATACATTACATATTTAAACTACATTAAATTTGCTACAAGTTGATACCAAAATGGACTTGTTAGCTGTAATAGTTTTTGAGATACAGCTTCTCAAAGTTTCACAAATTCTCCAAATTTGAACATTTTTAGTAGATTTCCTTGTTTTATCATATATACAAATGTCTTTATATTTTCAATAACCTGCATTGTATAAGCAATGAAGTAAACATTTATTGAATTTAACATTTTGAAAAGGTTGGAAGAAAGGGTAAAGGTTTTAGTGAGGGGGGAGGCTCCGGTTCACAACCAGAGAACTGATATCCAAAAGAGAGAGAGAGGATATTGAAATCCAGAGCTTTCTCTGAATATCTTTAGAGTTCCTTCAAACCTTTTTAAATCATGTTAAATGACAACTGTTAAAACTATACAGAGTTATTGTTGTTTCATGCATAAAGAGTGTGCTCCTCGTAGTTATAAATTCATGTTTGTGAAAATTGCAACACCATGAAGGACTTATGCAAATGGCCTGAAATTTTCAGCAATTCAAAGTAGGGTATGATATGCAAATGATTAGAATTTTAGACACGTAGCGCATGCGTACGCTGAGCTGCGCCCTCTGAACGCCAGATTTATCCGAATAAATAGACGGCTGCAGCAAGGTGTGTATGGTTATAGGTGGTTATCTGCTTGTGATAAATGTTAGATGAGACGTTGCTTATGCCTCTTCGACGAAAAAGAGCGAGGTTTCAACAACTTACGGAGTTTAAACGGGGTAGGATCATCGGCCTTCGTGAAGCTGGATTGTCTTATCTTGAAGTAACCGCTCGTGTGCAGCGTAACAGCAGCACAGTGATGCGTGTTTGGAAGCAGTGGACGGACAAGTGTTGGACAGCTCGGAAATCCGGGAGTGGACCCTGAAAAGTGTCGTCAGCGCGCGATGATAGACACCTGATCTGCATGGTACTGACGGACCGTACAACTTCTTCCAGACAACTGGCAGCACAGTGGTCAACAGCTACAAGTGTTTCAACGTGTGCTTCATCAATTCGTAGACGTCTGATGCAGCGTGGACTGCGCACAAGGACTCCTTTATAATACAGGATCCCGCTCACGCTAAACTATCGCCACCTGTGGCTACAATGGGCTAATCAGCATAAGGACTATCATGCTGATTGGCAGTATGTTGTGTTTTCTGGCGAATCCCGCTTTAATTTGTGGCACCATGATAGCCGCATTCGCGTTCGACGCTATGCCGGTGAACGCCACCTTCCAGAGTGCATTATCGAACGTCACAGTGGACGAACACCTGGAGTCATGGTCTGGGGTGCCATATCATATCACGGACGATCTCAATTGCTACGAATTGTGGGTAGCCTGAACAGCAACCGGGACATCAGGGAAGTTCTACAGCCCCAAACTTCCTTCAAGGCTTGCCTGGCGCTGTATTTCAGCAGGATAATGCCCGCCCTTATGTCGCTAGGACAGTTCAATCCTTCCTTGCATCGCAGCAAGTACAACTTCTTCCCTGCCTAGCGTATTCCCCAGATATATCGCCGATTGAACATGTGTGGGATTTCGTTGGTCGGTGGTTCATTCGTTATCCTCGTCCTGTTGCTTCTACAGACGAACTTTGGGTACGCATACAAACAGTATGGAATGCTATTGATCAGGCAGACATTAAAAATTTGTTTGACTCCACGCCACGTCGCGTAGCAGCACTTATTGCAGCGCGTGCTGGCTACACAAAATACTAATTTCAATATTTTTTAATTATTTGTTGGCTTTTTCTAAGTTTAAGCATTTTTTGTACCACTATCACTCAGCTGTATGTTAAATTTCATTCAATTATGACGTTCCCTTCATGGTGTTGTAATTTTACAAACATGAGTTTATATTTATTATCTTTATCTAAATTTGTAAGCGTCTACTATTGAAGACAAAATTCCATCAATTTTGGTCACATATCTGTTGCGCATTTTGGACGATTAAAAAAGAACTATAAAGCGCCCCTAGCGGTAAAAGTTAAAATCCACTTAAAACACACAATGCAATATAACTTTATTAGAAAAGGCCATTAAATTCTATGATTTTTTTCGCAACGTACGCTATTAACCTTGTGAATATCGGAACAATGAAGCACATAAAATGTATTCAGAGGCCACCATTTCGAACGTCCGCCATTACTGAAATATTTGAAATCTCAGATGGCCGCGTATCCAAAATGACTCGCAATTATACGTAGTATATGCACACCAAGTTATATGCTTCTATCATTAAAGGCACAATTCCACTTTTTTTTTGTCATATATCTGCTGCACTATAACTACTTTTTGTCCCAGGGCTCCTTTCTATCCCTTTCTATGGCCCTGTCTTTGTCCAAAAAGCCTATCGGCGCACAATCCTGATCGGCGCGGTGACAATTAAGGCTGTCGGAAATTTTCAAAGGAAATGTGGGATGGGACGAATCTCTTCAATAGCGCTGCTTTCACTCGGTGTCTGTCATGGAATGGTGTCGGGTTTCAGAAGTCGTCGGATGGTTGAATGATTTTAACATTTTTGTTTTAACTATTGGCACGACACAACCTAAAATTCGGTGTGATGAGTTAGGCGCAAACTCGTATATGAAGAAGAAAGTGCAGCTCAAATTCAAACTCGATTTATGCATCACAGAGGTAAGAACTTAT
Source organism: Uloborus plumipes (assembly GCA_038373865.1). Lineage (NCBI taxonomy): Eukaryota > Metazoa > Arthropoda > Arachnida > Araneae > Uloboridae > Uloborus > Uloborus plumipes. The sequence goes on from JAXGGA010011314.1 coordinate 23,625, forward strand.
TGTTTTATTTAAAGTAATGATGGATCTTAGCCTTTCAATTTGCTTGGGATAAATGGGACCACTTTTTAGAACAATTCGTTTTTGAAGCCTTATATAAAAGTTTTAAAACACAAGAATTTAAACCTATTGACTACTTATTTTATCTTGGACGTTATAAATGAACAAAAGTCCACCATTATTTTCTAAAATAATACTTTACGGTTTTAGTGATTATTTAAAAAAGATCGCATGGGTGTCCCACTTAACCTATACTAAAAGAAAAAGAGGTTTTTATTTAACCCTCCTCGTACGGCTCAGTTTTTATACTTTCCGGTCCTGAAATACGGGGCGATTTTTTTAGATTTTCTTTATCTACATATGTTACAATTCACATATTTATTAACTGTTTTAAAATAATCCAAGAATTTTAATAGCTTTTCCGCTTTCAAAATATATATAATACGGGGCCCGCTATTTCAGCGGGCATGGTTTATAAGTTAAAAAATTCACGCCAAATTTTTTATTTTCAGATGAATAGATGAATATAATTTTTAAACAATTTGTCTCAAAAAATATTACAGAAATTTTGGTTATTTCCACCGCTTACACTCGGCAAATCCATATCTTTCATAAATGCTTTTCGCGCGAAAGACAAAAAAAAAAAAAAAACCACACACACAATAATGCGCGGGAAAAAACAAGCAAGAGGAAAAAAAAAACCCAGAATCCTCTAGTGCCGTCTAGCAGCGAAAATAAGCATCAAATGATGTTTTTTTAACCTACACGGGAAAATAGCGCAATCCGTATTGAAATAGGGAGAAAAAATTCTTCGCCCGCGATTCTCACGTGGCCCGTAGTCGGGGACGAAACTGATACCCCGCTGAAATCGCGGGAGCCGTACGCGGAGGGTTAATACCCACCTTTTATTTAAATTTGAAGCAAGGTAAACTAAAACAGCGGTTCTCGACCTTTTTTGACCAGCGGACCGTCAAGAGCTTTTGAACAAAACTAGGACCGGTGATGTTCTTCTTTTCTAGTCTTTTTCTCCTCTTTTTTTTGGGGGGGGGGGGGGGGTCTTTCATTTGCGGATCGATAAAACATGTTTTTTTTCGACTTAAAGGGAAAAAAAACTTTCGATAAGAAGGCCATTAAATACTAGTGAAAAAATTTATGAATGGCTGTGGTTTTTTCTCTTTTTTTATAGAATAATAAAAATAACAAATAAATTAATTAATATATAAGTGAAACCTTACGTATTGTAAAAGAAGTCACGAAAAAAAGCTTCAGACTAACATAAATAACTACTTCAATAATCAGATATAACTAATAAACATAGCTGAAAACAGGGGCGCACCCAGGATTTAGTTTAAGAGGGGGCTAATTTCTGACACACAGCACAATTAACCCTTTAATGTCCAGAGGCTATTGGATCAAAAAAAAAAAAAAAAAACTTTCATAGACTACCCCCCTCTTTCTATTTATTTTTCTCCCCGAATAAAATAGTCTAAAGCTTTTTTTTTCTCTGTTAGTTTCGATACGGGAAACAGAGTTATTAAAAATCGAAAAAATGGAGATAAATACCTCCAGAAAAAAATAACTATGAAATTTTAGATGCCGGTTAATCTTAGGAAGAGCTCGAGTCGGGGGCTCTCCCACTGAAAATTTTCGAAATTTAAGTCCGAGAAACACTATATTGAAGACACTCTTTGAAGACATTAGGAGAAGAAATGGGGATTTTGGAACATTTCACTACAAATTTTTTGATGTTGAAATTTCAAAAACGAAATGTATAATTATGTCAGAATCTTAGGAAGAATGGGGTTCTACCACTCTCAACCGGAAATTTTCAAAATTGATGTCTTAAAAATGCAATTGAATTTGTTTGAGAAAGGGATGAGGTTCGGATTTCTCCCCTGGATGTTTGTTGTCGAAATCGAAAATCTCTAACTCAAATTTAAACGATTTTCGTGGATGTTCAGGACAATGGCAGTTCGAAAGTCTTTCCTGGAACCTTTTTTGAAGTTGAAGTTTTAAAAATGCTATTGTAAAATGCATTTTTAAAACTTCATCATAGAATTTAAAAATGCTATTGTATTGTTAAAAAATGCTATTGCGTCATCTTTGATGACGATATGAGAATGGATGGAATGGGAAACTCTCCATAGGATATTTTTCCTGAAACTAAACTTAGAGAAATGTGGTTCCATCGTTGGCGATGTTAAGAGTTGTAAAAATGTGGTTTTTGTTCATTTAACCGGTAACCTTAGCGATGGTATTCTGTACCAGCAGCTTTTGTGATTGAAGTTCTTAAACGAAATTTAAGATCATTATTGCTATTTACTTATTTTATATTTTTTGAAATTTAAGTTTCAAAAAACTGCAGACCATCTTTGATAATGGGGCTCGTTTTTCTTCTCCGGAAATTTTTAGAAATTCATGTTCCAAAAAACAAACATTAGACGGTCGTCAATGAAGATATTCAAAGACTTTCTACCGGAATTTTCAAAACCTGAAGCTCTATAAAATTATAATCCTTGCTAACTTTAAAGCCGAAAAAAAGAGAGGGATTAGGTCTGGGAAACCCCTTCCTCCCATTTTCTTCACTTCTTTTTTTTTTTCTTTTCTTTTTTTTATTTCAAATAAAAATTCAGATAATAGAAAACGTTTTTCAGTTAACTATTTTGGTTTTTCATACTGAAATTTTCAATATCCTTCTAATGAATTCATTGGTTTGAAGTGCAGAAGTTTATGGCTTTCGTAAAAATACCTTTTTTCGATACATGTAAAAATAACTTTTTTTCGACAAATTTGTTATTTTACAAAAATACCATTCGGTCACTTTTTTCTGTTTTTCCTCTTTATTTACTTCCTTTTATTTTCATACCATTTTATACATTTTTTAAATCTGTTTTCTTGTTTCCCGAGCATTTTTCTCATAAATCAACGGTGGGGTAAATCATTTCGCAAGCGCCGTCCCCCTCCCCCCCTTAAAGAGGGGGGGGGGGCTCTGATGAAATGGATTCAAAAAATGTGCTTGAAATATGTTTTATATAATTCTGTTTTAGACAGATAGGAGCTTTAAAATTTTTATTGTGATGATCTTTCAAACCTGCAATTCGCCATTGCGAACTATCATGATTCTCCATGACAAATCCTCGAAAGTAAAACTATTTTAGTTTTGATGATGAAACGCTCTGTGATTTGAGGCAGCCTGCCTTTCTGGAACCTTATTCTCGCTCCTGTGCATGAACAATGAATGATTTGATTGAAAACAATGCCTTGGTCTCTCAGAAAGTGTAGAAGAGAGGGGGGGGGGGGGATTTTATAAGGGAGAACTTAAGACCCACTTTCCCCAAGATTTTAAGAAAAACAAAGTATATATTATCCGTGTGTGTATTTGTTATTTCACTGGTTTTAAAACATAGTACATATTGAGTTATTAATGACTTGAATCTCCTGGGTGCGCGCCTGGCTGAAAATCCTAGAAAAGCAAGAAAATTAATCACGATTCACGATATGAACGAAAATATCGTCGTATATAGGGCATTATTAGTATTATTATTTTATCTTCTTTTCTTTCTCTCTCTCTCTTGAGTGAAGACTTTTTTTAAGGTGGATGATCAAAAATCTCTAAGGAACAGTCAAATTTTTCTGCGGTGCCGGTCTACTGGACCACCGGTTAAGAACTGCTGATCTAAAAAAACGGGTCTTTCTTGAAAAAAGAGGAAAATTTTTACTATGTAATATTTTTTGTAAATTCATTCATTTGTGATATATATACTGACATTTCTGTTTGATGGAAAACTATAAAACAAAAACTAAACAATTACATCCGAAAATTTATTGAAAGCCTTAACCTATGTATTGTAGTGCCATATCTATAAAGTGGGATCCGGCTAAAAGGTTCAAAACCAAAAGGTCTACGCACAGAAGATCCACGTCCAAAATGTCCGCGGGCTTCTATACTTCGGACCTTTTGGACGTGGATCTTCTGTTCGTGGACCTTTTGGTTTTGGACCTTCCATCCAACATTCCTATAAAGTAGTATCAAAGGAACATAATATACTTGATTAAGATCAATTTTGATAACTTAACAAACATTATAAGTCGAACAAGCACTAACATTAAATTAAAAATTTAAACAACCCCCGACCCTGATTGCCGATCTCATATTAAAACGAACTTCTTTGGTCATAAAGCATTTCAAATTTTAATATATTTACTTGTTTTCGATATTTGAAATTGTTAAAATCAATTACAAGTCTTTTAATAGTTCCCAAATAGAAACTGGCAACAACAACATTTTAAATCATTGAGTTTTCTTTCCTCGTCGGCCAACAACGACAAAGATTTTCAATCCTGTAGATTTAAGCTTTAGCTGCATGTGTTAACAATTACAAGTATTTTATTTGTTAAAAAAATAGAAACTGGCAACTGATAAACATTTTATTAATATAAGAGTTTGCTTTCCTTGTCTACCAACAATGAAAACGGATCCGATCGCGTGAATACAGGCTAAGCTTGTACTGGCGCGCCATTTTCACAAGTCTGTTTTGTGTTATCATCGCCTGTGCGATATAGGAATTCCAAATGCTTGGACCTCACGCAGGGAAACTTTCAGACGTAAACACGCTGTTTTGTGTCTGTTAACATCAAAGGCGAGGGGCTCTCAGAAATGCGAGCAAATAGTCAACAAGTGCTCGTGTTCCTAGAAATCCAGCCATGTGTTTTTTGTGATCATGGTATAATGGCAAATGGTTGACATTTGTTGCGCCCAGCGAGAATTCCTGTTTGGTGTGAAGCGACATGCAATGACACTATTCTGCGCATAAATTCGAGAGGAATGATAAACCTCTCTGACAAGAGAACGGTAATAACTTTCTCATTCTCGGATAAACACAGACGGTCTGATAAACTAGCGATCGGGACCCCCCGAAGAGACCGGGATTGGAGATGAGGAGGAGAAGACTCTGGGAGAGCGGACAAGATGGTCATGCTTGTCGAGCAGTGTTCAAAATATCTACTTATACAAATTATGTAACATAGCTGTAAATACTGTAGAAATAAATATGCTAGTATTTTACTTGCATCCTCTGTTTCAATCAACTAACGAACAGAGTAGCCAAAACGTTACAGCTATAACTGGTGTCAGAATTTCGGATCGAAAAACCCGAAACACTGCGCTCTCATTCTGAGGGGAGGAAAGCTGTTTTTCTTTTCTCCCGCCGGGTCGGAACTTCCCTGCTCAGCTGTTAGAGGGGAATGTCTGCAGTCTTCCGAGAAGAAAAAGAAAGGAAACTCCTTGGATAACGAAACTGGAACTTTCACGTCACGAGTCTGTCTTACGGGTCGTGTTTATATTGATCAAACTGATCAATATTGTTCCAGAAAATAGCCATCCGGCTAAGGAATTAAGCTCAGATCACCCTGATCTGTCTTGATGTTGGTCGCCCTGACCAAATTTTGAACGGAGCCATCCGGCGGAGGAATTAAGGTAACATCATCCGGATTTGCCTTGAAGTTGGTCGTCCTGACCATAGTTTGAAAATAGCCATCCGGCTGAAAAGGAAAGATCATCCTGATCTTTTGATGGAACGTTTTTGAAGTTAGAGGTGGTCACCCTTGACCACATTGCAAGTCTTCTCAAGCGTAGTGCTGTGTGTGTGGGCAACATTGCCGAAGAAATTAGTGAAATCGCGACACCTTGTGTTGTGCGTGTGTTCTGTGCTTGTGTGGGCAATACTGCCGAAGAATATCCTGTCGGAAATAAATCGGATAAGCCTATAATAAAAAAATAATAATAATAATAACAGAAAAAAAAATCACTCAGGAACCATTGGGTATGTAAGTATCTTTATACTTTTTCTTGAGTTGTGAAATTAACTAGTGCAATTTCTTAAATGTCTAGCTAAGTCTTAGTTAAATTTACTTAGTTGAATGTATAACAGTGCAGATCTTATATGGGAACATTGTATGCATATTAACTTTAGGTAAATTGTTATGAGAATACAATAGTATAATTTGTTGACTTACTCATTAATTCTGTAGTTATTGCTATTTTGTTCCTTTTGTTTAGTTATTATATTCTTTATAAATGGCTTTCCTGGGAAAAGGAATAAAGCAGGATTTGCTAATCCTTGCAGAAAATCTAGGGGTAACTGCGACCGTAGAAATGACAATTATCGAAATCAAAAATCTCATCACGAGCTCTGCAAGTTATGAGGAAGATTTAGATTTTGTCAGGGTCCTGTACGAAAACATAATTTCTACTAGGAAATCAGATAAAGAAAGGCAGAGAAATGGCAGAAAAGTTAAGATTAGAGGAGTTAGAAAGGGCAGAAAAATTAGATTAGAGGAGTTAGAAAAGGCTGAACAAGAAAAAAAAGGGAATATTATTTAAAAGAAAAGGAAATGCAATTGCAGCATGAGCTAGAAATGTTAAAACTAAGAAACGAAAACCCAGCATTAATAGAAAATAATAATTTTCACACCCCTTCATCTTTTGCTTCGCGCTTAAATCTTAAGAAATTAATTCCAGAGTTTGATGCCAAACAGTCAGACATAAGTCTATACCTAGTCATTTTTGAGCGGCAAGCGAGGAGAGCTGAAATTCCAGTGGAAAATTGGGTTGCTCATTTGTTAAGTTTGTTGCCTTTAGACATCGTTCAATTGATTGCTCGGGAACCCGAAGAGGTGGCGTCGGATTACAGCCACATAAAAGGGGTACTGTTGAAGAGGTACAAATTGAGTCCGGAAGTGTTCCGACAAAAATTTGTTCAACATCAAAAAAAACCCGAGAGTTCGTGGAAAGACTTTACCTTCGAGCTAACAAATTATTTGAACGAATGGTTAACAGGGCTAGAAATAGATAGTTTTGATAAATTAAAAGAACTCATGGTAGTTGATCAATTGAAAAAACGTGCAGGGTCGGAAATGAAAACCCATTTTATAGACGACTGGTCTAGTTTCAAAGCAACGGCTAAAATCGCGGAACACTTCGATAATTATGATGAAGCCCGAAAAACCAAACCAAAATCTCAAGATAAAATAGCGAGGAATGATAAACCTTCAGCCGGGAACGCTACCTCTAAAGAAAAATGGAGTAAAAGGGGAGAAGGAAATCAGGCATCTACGTCTGTAAATACTCCTAGCTTACAAATTCGGAAAGATTTCGAAAAACGTGCTGCACCACGTTGCTATTATTGCAACGTTGTCGGTCACATTAAGCCTGCTTGTCCTAAGCTGAGGAAAGAAAATGAAACGGAGTCAATTAATTTTATTGGGGAGGAAAAACAGGCGGATTTCTTAACCCCGTACATGGATAAAGGATTCGTAAATGGGAAACCTCTGAATTTTCTTCGAGATACTGGGGCAACAATAGACTTAGTAAGTTCTAAGTATGTGCTTCCATCTAATTTCTGCGGAGAGAATGTACGGATAAGACAAACACTAAGTCTGGATTTGGTATGCCTGCCGTTAGCTGTTGTTGAGATTTCCGGATCTTTTGGTACACTCAAAACTAAGGCTGCCGTCTGTGGGGATCAAATAAACCAAGATAGGTATCTGTTAGGAAACCGAACCGCAGCCTTAATCAAGGAGAAAAATGGTTACGATTTTCCCACCGTAGAATCCTTAAAAGCCGTTCAAACGCGGTCGAAAACTAAAAAAATCCAACAAGAAAGCGATAATTCTGAACCTAAATCTCCTGTATCAGGCCCAGAAGAGAAACCCCTCGTTTCTGAGAATTACTGCGTGCTAAATACTACTCTCGGAGTAGAAAAACAGATCTCTATCCCTGCAGCAGAGGATGATTTCCCCGAGTTAACGCTGCTAAAGGTTGATCAAACGCGGTTTATGAAGGCGCAGAAGGAATGCCCCGAAGTTAAGAAGTTAATTAAGGAGACATTGAATCAAGATACGGGAACAGTGAAAAAGGTAGATTCGATTGAGAAGGGAATACTTTTCAAAACGAAGGAAGATCGGTGTGGGAACACAATAACATTGTTGTTAATGCCGAAACAGGTACGAAACCCTATTCAGGTATTGTGCTATGAATCCGCTTCTGCACATTTGGGAAGCACTAAATCTGAAAATAAACTGAGGCAATATTTTTATTGGCCAAATTGTTTTAAAGCGATGGATGAATTTGTTAAAACTTGCGACAAAACAAGACATCCAATTAACTATACAAAGGCTTCGTTAAAATTGGTACCCGTTATTCACGAAGCGAAATGCGTAAATTTAGGCACTACTGTAGATGATAGGAATTTGATAGATCAAGGAATCAACATTCCTTATGTGACTAATAATTCAACTGTTTATGAATTTAAGGAAATAATCGAAACGAACGATTGGAATAAAAATCTATCAGATTGCCAAGTTGTTCAAGTAAACCAATTGTTAAACCGTTATATTAAATGCTTTTCCAATGAGCCTAGGTTAACCGATCTAGCGGAACATGAAATGGAACTTACTATCTATGTGCTTAAAAACGATATGTATTTCTTTTCCAAGTTGATGAGTAAATTATTATCGGGTGACGAAGTTTTTGCCATGGCTTACGGGGATGATTATGCTATATTTTCGAACACATGGGGAAAACACTTGCAAGGAATAGGATTGGTCCTAGATCGAATTTCGAAAGCGAAACTAACTATTAAACCATCCTGTTGCAAAGTTTCTCAAAGGGAGGTAAAATGTTCAGTAGGTCATGAGATACGAACTCCTGCGAGGGTCAAAGTTCAAAGCATCTCCCCACTCTCAAAACGAAAACCTGAATCCGAGCATTTCTCGGGCTTGTGGGTTTCTTCGCTCACAACATAAATCTTTGCTCCGTAATTGCGTCTCCCCTTACGCACGCGCTGAAAGAGAAGGCCAAAAAAAGGGAGGACAACATAAGGTAGGGAAATTACGCAAAAATGCTGAGTCTCAGCAGAAGCCCAGTCGATAAGTAAAGTTTTGTTTCCTTTTGTTTATTTATGTTAATTGCTCTGTACTCATTCAATGTTTAATTTAATATTATGTTCACAATGGGAATAGATGTTGTAGGTAGTTTATTTGTTTTTATTTTGGTTATTTGAAAATGTATTACTTTATCAGTTAGGCAATATTTTTGTATGTCATTGTAGGGAGTTCCCTTATAAGTTTTGCATTGGTTTTTGTTACTGTTAAAAGTAAAATTTTCAAATGTATAATTGTATTTTTATAAGTTTTTATTGAATCCATTACAACTCAAGATTTAGTTGGGTACTGATGACAAAAGTTCTGTTTTTAAGCCATAGTGAATCTCATTTATTGTATATGCATTGTGTCAAGTGTTTAGCTACAACTTTTCGCTCTATCGAAAAGTTTTTCTAAGGGGGAAGGAGCTGTACTGGCGCGCCATTTTCACAAGTCTGTTTTGTGTTATCATCGCCTGTGCGATATAGGAATTCCAAATGCTTGGACCTCACGCAGGGAAACTTTCAGACGTAAACACGCTGTTTTGTGTCTGTTAACATCAAAGGCGAGGGGCTCTCAGAAATGCGAGCAAATAGTCAACAAGTGCTCGTGTTCCTAGAAATCCAGCCATGTGTTTTTTGTGATCATGGTATAATGGCAAATGGTTGACATTTGTTGCGCCCAGCGAGAATTCCTGTTTGGTGTGAAGCGACATGCATGACACTATTCTGCGCATAAATTTGAGGCAGGATAAACGCTTTGACACTATACGGCACATAAATTCTAAGGAATGTAAACCTCTCTGACAAGAGAACGGTAATAACTTTCTCATTCTCGGATAAACACAGACGGTCTGATAAATCTAGCGATCGGGACCCCCCCGAAAAAGACCGAGATTGGAGATGAGAAGGAGAAGACTCTGGGAGAGCGGACAAGATGGTCATGCTTGTCGAGCAGTGTTCAAAATATCTACTTATACAAATTATGTAACATAGCTGTAAATACTGTAGAAATAAATATGCTAGTATTTTACTTGCATCCTCTGTTTCAATCAACTAACGAACAGAGTAGCCAAAACGTTACAAGCTGCATTTGCGAAAAAACGCTATAACTCGCGTTCTATAGAGCATGGAAGATCCAATTACATCGTCTCAGACGCAGAAATTTTTTTTCTCTTTCATTTGGTGCTATTTTCTTAAGTTCAAAAGTATGTTTTCACTGCTGAAATCCCGAAAAACCTTTCAAAGGTTTTAAATTAATATCTTTGTTAATTAATACCATCCGAAGCCGCAACCTAGCTAAGAACTCTCGATCAACTCCCCTTTCGAACAAAAAAAATTTCAAAATCGGTCCATCTGTTTAGGCTGTACGGTGCCACAGACAGATACACACACGTCAAACACATACTTCCTTTGTGTGTCGGGGGTTAAAAAATGAAGTGTAAACATTATAAATGACAGCATTTATTTAAACTTGGCTGAGAGAGAATTGTTATCACTTCATACTCAGTAATAATTCCAATATTATCTAAATCAAGCTATTTCCATTCTTTCTTTCAAATTACAAAAATTAGAGCTACATACATGCCACTTTACAACTTTCTCTGATGTAAGTTTCAAGTACATAGTTACCAACTTTTGCAGTTTTTGTAGCTGAACTATGAATTCCTTCCAAGTCTACATAATTATCTTGTATTTCAGCATAAAAATTCCTCATCGTATTTGCTTTTCATTTTAAAATCATAACTCTTAAGAACATAGGCGGCTCGTACGGGGGGGGGGGCAAAGGGGGGCCTCCTCATTTCTAACAGTAAAGTATAACCTCATTTTTCATGGTTAAAAAGTTATGATCGATTGAAAAACGATTTATTTCACCAAAATAAAAGAAGAAAATGCCAATAACTTTCTGAAAATTCCAACTTTTTCAAATTATTTAGTGAAATGGAATTTTGAACCGTAAGGGGGAATGAATCATACATGGCCTGGTTGAGTTTTCTGACTATATTCCGCATTTTTTAGAGATCATTTAATCATTAATGTTAAAATACAATAATATAACTCAATTTTACAGAAAAAAAAAAAAAAAAAAAACCTTCTAGAGGCTGACTTCACACCTCCCCTCCCCACACACATTTTTTTTGACCCCCACCCCTTTTTTTGGTACACCAGCCGCCTAAGAACTACGGGGATAAGTGGGAGTGGAGGCCCTGCATTCATAGAACTAGCCTGTTTTCAAAATTTTCGCTTGCTTTACTTTTTAACATTTTCGTTTTGGGTATCTGAAATTCTTTCGGAAAATAAAAATTGTATAAAGTACATTATTATGCTTTCATTTAGTTTCAATGCTCATTTTTTAGTTTTCTGGTTTTAATTTTAGCTTTACTGTAAAAATGAATACTTTTTTTGTTCATGCATCAAAAAAATTAAAAGACTGGGGATGGAGGGGGATACATTTTTAAATTATATCTGTGCCCCCCTGTCGGGAAAGTCCTAGCGCCACCTCTGCTCAGGTTCTAAATTTTCAGTGTCCATCAAGTTGGGGGGGGGGGGGGGGGCACGTGCCCCCTGTACCTTCCTGATGCTACGCTTATGGTTCACTGAACTGAAACAGGGACTTGGAGACCCCTGCTTGAGGTCTGAAAAGGCGTTGTGCTTCCAAAGTAGCGTGGAACTCAAAGACAGCGTCACAACTCACTTCCAATCATTGGCGACAACATTTGCGAGGAGGCTATTATAAAGCTTGATCACAAATATAACAAATGCTTCAATCGTCAAGGTGATTATGCAGAGAATTGTAGAGCATTGTACCTTACTTTTGATAATAAAATTTTTTGTATTTGAATCCGTTTATTTTTTATAGCCTATCGGAGGTTGAAAAAAAAACACAACCCTCGTAATTACATAGAAACAAAGATTACATTTAACTAGCAACCAGGGTTGGGGTTTTGGACGTCCAAAACTGGTTTTGGACAGGACAGGTGGGTTTTACTGTCCAAAACTGTCTTAAACTGTCTAAAAGTGTCTTAAACTGTCCAAAAGTGTCTTAAACTGTCTAAAGCATGCCTAAAGGGTTTTAAGCTTACTAATTTCTATTAGCTGTAATATTGATAATGAATACATCTTAGTTTATTAGTGTTAATTAGTTGTAATTAATTAAAATTTGACAATATTTAATTATATTTGTAATTTTAATATACGTTACAAAAACGAGCAATTTACTCATAACTTTACTGCATAAAAATTTCATAAAATAGGAATTGGTAGTACTGTCAAAAAAACACTCTTGAAGCAGATAATTTCAGCTCCATTTGTAACTCAAAATGTGTAAAATTGAAGTCTTTTGTGGTTTCTTTACAATAATGTTTTCAGTGATGTTCAAATAATTTTTTTAACCTTAGATTGAAATATAATAAACTGAGATAAAATGTTTTTCACTACTCAAGAAAATTTTTCTATTTTTGATTTTTGTTTTTAATACTGTGTATTTTGTTTCTAACAATATATATATGAAGGGCTCGGGCGTAAATAGTGGTATCTGACAAACTTGAAAAGACGTATTGTTTCAAATTAAAAAAACAAAAACACATTAAATAAATTAAGTCTTAACTTCAAGTATAATTTTGTGCTTTTGATATTTGTTCAAAAATATAAAATTGTACTAAAAATATAGTTTTGGACAGTTTAGGACAGTTTTGGACACATGGGTTTTGGACAGGACGGTTTAAACCGTGGTTTTTACCGTTCTGTCCAAAAACTTGCCAACCCTGCTAGCAACCCATTCAGTCAAAACAACGCCTCCTTATGAAGCATTTTAATACAGAACAATTTACTGTTAAAAACTAAAAACAAAACAAGCTCCTTTAACTAGTTACATAAAGGAATCCAGATGATGGCATAGCTAACCTTTTACACAAATGAAATCAAATTACTTAAACTTATACCTAACATTTACAGTAAAATTTAAAAAAAAAATTGAAAAAGAAAAAAAAAATTTGAAATGTTGTACAACTTACAGATGGAGAGTAACACCCATTTCTCTTAATTCTTTTACAGACAAAAGTGGTGAAATGATGTCTTGACCAAAGCGATCATACACCAAAACCTACACATAGAAAAATTTTAATGAGAAAAAAAGCTTACACATAGAATACTTAAAATCGTAAATTGTTCATCAAAATAAATAATTAATACGGAGCAGTGTTCTAAGTCTGCTAACTTGAAATCCGCTAATGTCTGAAATCCATATCAATTTTTTCCATTTTTAAAATTTTTTTTTTTTTCATGCTACGAATTTAATTTCCATACTTTTTTTTTTCAATCTGTAATCAGAATTGCTGTTATTTGCCCAGACAATTGCTCTCAACACATAATTCGTGCATTATACAAAGGCCGAGCGATGCAATTAAATAAAAACACGTTTATTCAAAAAAAAGTTTGAATTCTTGTTCAATATGCTTTATATTGTAAAGCATATTGAACTGAATATGCTGATTTGAACTATACTGAATAATTATAAATTTGACTGATAATTGAACTATTATACTGAAGAAAAGGTAAGGAATATTGTTACTTGAAAACGGATGCTAAAAGATTGCTGCAGAGTTTCAGCAAAATTCTAAATTACACTTGACATGTGGCATCAAAGAAACACAAAAATATGAAAAATTCAGCACGTAAAAGCAAAATGAATGATTTTCAATATTTTATTAATTAAAATAATTTTTAAAAAGTATGTTGTTAGAACTTATTTATTGAAAGTGAACATTCAAATATGTATTTAAAAATACTTTAAAGTGATACAGTTGATTCTAATCCAGTGACATAGAAATTGCGATACTTCATTAAAAATTTCAATTAGTACTTATGAGTTTAAGTGATTTTAGTTTTAATAATAGTCAAACTTTCTACAAAGATATGCTTATGAAGGTGCTCAAAATATAGTGCAATAGTTGACTTAAAAACACTAAATGACAGTCAACTGGGAAAAAAAAAGCTTTATTGTAGGTTTTTCTTCTCTTGAATATAGTAATAAAATAATTTATGAGCAATTTCATGCTCTGACACTAAATAACCATAATTTTAAAAAAGTCATTAATTTTGAAATATAATTCAGCAAATTAACAATTTACTATTTTTTCAGTCTAGGATTAATTCATTATTAATAAATATCAAGTAAAACAATATCATACAGGTTTTCTTTTTTTTTTAAGTTAAGCTATTTTTCCTCTAAAATATATTTAGGGGTCTGTCTAGGTTTTTTCACGTGTCCATTTTTTGTGATAAACTAAATAATTTTGTGAAAGCTCAAATAATTTTGCAAAAAAAAAAAAATAAAATAAAATAAAAAAAAGTATACATGCAGTAATGTATGGGGGGGGGGGGGGTGAGGCGATGGCTCAAATTGCACCATTGAAGTTTTTAGGTGGGGGTTTTGGGGCCTCCCTGATGTATCAATCTCTTTTTCCACTGCCTATCTTAATTCGCTTTCTGACAAAAGTCACACAGAAAAACACAGGATCTTAAAAGTCATTTAAAAATTTTGAATGTAATAAAAATAAAATAATTTTCATTTATTTTCTTCTTAAAAAAGTGTAGTAAACATCAAAAATGAGAAAAATCCAATTCTTGTATCGGATGCAAAGACATCACAATTTTCAAAGTGATAGCATTAAAAGCATAAAAACAGCATATAAAAGAATTTATTTTGGTAAAATTATTTTACAATTGCATTTTAAAGGTATATGATAAACATATTATTATAGCTGTTAACACAATTAAAGCAAAAATAAAATGAAACGATCCATTTAACATTAATGCACAACATGAAAATTACTGATCTTCATTTGTTAGACAGACATATTCATTTCCTTTTATTGAGAAGAAAGATAAAGAAATATTAACTACATTATCAATTTAAGAATGATTTTTGTGGCGAAGAAAATAAATGGGTTCAACTTAACAAAAAGGGTTCATCCTTTACTTAAGGAAAATACATTGGTTAACAGGTGAGTAAAGATTTGATTTATCACAAAACAATAAGTCAAAGTAATGCAAACGTTAAAAAATTGCTAATACCTTCCAAACTGGTTCAGCAACAGATGTTTTAGTCACATTGGCATTGAAATTTAGCATTCTCTTTAAAGCATCTGAAATTATAGCAAACTATCAACAAATTAGGACGAAAAAAGTATTTCTAACAATACTGGCATAAACGAAATTAAAACAACATATGAAATCACAAAAAGTGAATCTTTGAAGAAAACTATGATTTTTGAATTAATAAAAAAAAAACTTTCAAAATAAATAAATATACACTTTTTGCTAAAAATCAATTATAGAAAGATATGTTTTTCCTTCTGAAACTAAATTCCTCTTGGTAACCATGTACACAGTACCAACATACAAAAATAATCAAAGAAACATATATTTTAAAAATAATAAAACCCAATTAAATGCTACAGTAATTACTTATTTGCTTTTCTCTTAATACTGCTCCCATACTGGTGTGTTTGTAGTGTGTGTATTTACAAAATCATAGATATATATTACTCAATAAACCAACAAAACAGTGCTATTATTTTGTCATATGTCTTGTATTTACGTGTCGGAAGAGCAGAAAAAAAAAACTGTTTTCACTGTTTCTAAGTTAGTATTGCCAACAAATTTTGAAATAAGACTAAAAAGTTTTCGATTCAAATTACAGAGTAAAATAAATTTTAAATTTTAACGAGAGGTGCTATTTTTTTATTTATAAGGCTTTAAAATTGTTGATTCTATTGATTGTCATTTCTTTTCTTATGGATTGTCGAAGACAAAATGTACTCCAACTTCTATTTTCACGTCATCTTTTGCATTTGTTGTGAAGTCGCGATGGTATTTATGAAGTTTCTCACCTTGTACTGTTAAATCGCATAATTTTGGCTTTTATAGTTGAAAAAACTTTAGTTTTTTCGTATTTGAGCTGTACATAAAACTTCTGAAACTTTGCTAGCTCAAAAAGTGTGCGATTATTATTTTTAATGCCTACCTCAAGTGACAGGTAAGAACAGTGACTTCAGTTTTGTTTATTCGCTGAAACATTATTTTATTTTTACTGAACTTTATTGATATCTAATCTTTGTATTTTTTTCATGTGTATTTGTGAAACTTTTTTTGTATAACATCCAAGTACAAATTGTTTATTCAGTACATTTACATGAAAAGCAACTTTAGTAGTGCTCAAAGTGTGTACAGATGAGTGCATGCATATGTTAGTTTTGCAAGGAACTCTCTCTTTTTTCGTTTTTTGTTAGCGTTTTTGATCTTTATTTTCAGTTCGAAGTATTGTTTTTTCTCTTTAATCGAGCTTTATTCAAAAATGATGAAATAGAAAAGTAACATAAATGAACGTGCAAATTAAGCATCCTAAGCCTGGAATCAGAATCTAAATTAGGGAGCCCATTTACTATTCTTGTAGTCCTCCTTTGAACCTTTTCAATTAATTAATATCTTTCATAAAATAAGGAGATTCAAAATGAACAGTATACTGCAAATAAGGTCTTACCAAATTTCTATACAAATGCGGAAGAATCTTCTTAATTTTTTTGAAACTTATTTATTGATAAACCTAAGCATCCAACGGGCTTTGTCGCTAGCGCTATGCTGCACTGTTGACTAAACTTAAAAGTCCTGATTTATTAAGACACCCAGATCAATAACATTTTCTGCCTGACTAATGACCAAACCCTGTAAATAAAAGCTTGTGCACTTATTTCCATGACCAAAATGTAGCACTTGACATATCCCAACATTAATTGCCATACCCTACCCCACTTATCTGCCTACTTAGTAATATGATCCAAATCCTCTAGCTGCTAATTTACTTGTTCTTCATTTTCTACAATTTCATTAACTTTGAGGTAATTAATATAACAATTCGTGTTTGCAAAACATTTTCATGAATATCATTCATAAAAAGTTAACAAAAAGAGCCGTGCAACTGATCCTTGATTAATCCCACTTAAAACCTTACATTATATGGATTGATTTCTCCTTACAAACGTCATTTCAAGTTTTTCCAGGAGGGGGGGGGGAGCAAAAGATCCAAACACAATGTAATTTCATTGGAAAACATCAAAAACCACGCCCACTTATGTAAATACATTGATTTCTCAACAACTGAATAATATCTCTGGGGGTACTGGACCTGGGGTTTGCTTGGCTCTTGGTCTGGATAATAATAATTTAAAAAAAAAAAAAAACTGGGCTCTTCAGAGCCCTATCCAACCGGTTAAATCACGAGTAATGATTGGTAAAATAGACCTTGGAATCAAATGAAATGAAATGCTGCTGTATTCACTAAATCAGTATCTTTGTGGGAAGCGACATGCAGAACCTGTATTGTAAAATATTTAAAACGTTTTACAATATAATCACTTATTAATATAAAAAAGATGAATTCATAGTTTCAAAACTCAAAATTAATGATTAAAAAGTGAAGAAAGAATGGAATTATTTTTATTCATTTGAACAATAGCTTCTACAATAGCCAGGGTTGTTTGATTTCGTCCGGGGCGGAAAAAACCGCCCCGGACAAAATGGCATTTTGTCCATTTCGTCCACTTTAACCCTCGTGGGTCCCTCCCATTTCAGTTACACTCAAGACCCTTGGGGTCATAAACGACCCCAATGCTTCCTTTAATTAATTCATTATAATTATTGAATGTTACATGCATTATTTAAGTTCACACACTTTTTAATGCTAAAAAACAAAAAATAAAAAGATACAATTAAAGTAAAATATAGTTTATGAATAAAAATTATAATTTTAGAGCAAAACTTACAATAACTGTAGATTTATTTACATCTGTTACAGACCTGAAAAACATGATTTTTACAAGTGAATTTCAAACACTTATGACATTTTTCAATGCATTTTCTGTCCAGTTCTCTTGGACAAAAGTTGCAACGTCCTCTTTTTTTGGCCTTCTGGGGAAGTGACCTCAAGGGTCTTGTGTGCAAAAAATGCAATTCGGGAAAAATAAAACACAATAATAGCATTATTTTGAATAGAAAACTAGAAGAATAAAAGCCACAAAATGCCATTAAAAACAAATGGTTGATTAACAAAATATATTAAACAGAAATTGCATTGGGGTCACATATGACCCCAAGGAACCCACGAGGGTTAAAGAAAATGAGTTCTTGATTAAAATATCCAAAGTTTAAAAGTAACGTTTTAAAATATTGATTTTTTAAATGAGATAATAGTTTTATTATCAAAATTAGCACACATAATTATGTATACCAGCAAATATTTAATAAACAACAGATATGATAAAAATATAGTATCTGTATAAAACAAATGAATATTAACGATAAGATTTAATGCTTATGAGAGCACACATCAGCAGTAAATAATTTTAAGATGTTTATTTGCTGTGAAGGAGTTTCATTGCCGGCAATAAAAGTGTATATAAAACATAAAAGTAGAAATAAAAATTTTAAAAGGTTTGAATTTCAAAATATTGAAAACCCTATGAAGTAAACATTATTTGATGTCAAGAAAGAAAATATAGCCATGAAATGAAGTATGTTCCTGTAATAACATTAATATATTCATAAAACAATGCTGTGTACATAAATATTTTACAATGGGGCAACATTCATTAAATCCTCAAAAAATATAACGTAAAATGACCAAGTGAATCAAAATTAAACCAATATTTCTTGTAGCATCTAATGTATTTTCTAATACAATGATATACATTTATATGTGTATTTAATGCAAACAAAATTTAACCATAGAATTTATGAGAAAATATTATATAAAGTTTACTTTTTAAGGGATTTTATTGCTATAATAAATATCTAAGGTGACAGAATACTCTTTAATTTCTTTTTAAAAATATGTATTAAAGAAAACACTTTTTTTTCTATTTGTCTACTCTATAATAATGTAATTACACTCAATAGTTTATTCACTATGTTAAATTTTATTTCTTTCAACTAAAATTAGTTAAAAATCAATTTGTTAATTGATATTCTTTTTTTTTTTTTTTTTGTATCATACTATCATTCTATTTTGGGAAATAGGTAATGCAAGGGAGATACTAATTGTATCTAACATTTTTATACATCAAACTTGTGAAAAAGTTTTTTTCTTTCATTTCGTCCAATTTTGTCCATTTCTTCCGGCGTCCCGGACTTTTTGCAAAAAAGTGGACGAAATGACAACCCTGACCATAGCAAGAATTGGTGTTTCCCTTTGGCATTTTTAACCTTTTGTATCCGGGCTGTTCATATAGAAATTTTTCTTTCGACCCAGGTAGTACAACAGTTTAACCACAGATTTCTTTTCCGTTGAAAAGAGAAGGTATGAACTGTCGTACCAGATGTATGAAACCTTGGGAAAATCCCTGGCTCTAAAGGG
>JAXGGA010011315.1:0-42952 GCA_038373865.1 Uloborus plumipes
TCAAGGTCCTGGCTCAACTTACCAGAGGAGCACTATACCATTAAATATCACTTGAGTTGGCTATATTAATGCTGCATCGAATAGTCTTTAATTCTGTAATGCATTACAAAATGTCCGGTTGTTTATCGTTTTGTTAAGGGTTCACGTTTAATGCATTGAGAAAGCGCACATCTTTAAAAATTCGGGTTATTCAACGTTTAAAGGCGCAAATAATGCAGATAGCTTCAACCCATGCGTTTTGAGGTTACAAGGAACCCTTTTTTCAAAGCTAAGAAGTGTAATCTTTAGGATGAAAAGACATCCGAGAAAAGCTAATCCTTTCACCCCAAAGCTCACACTTGTTTGTACTGAAAAAGGGGCTCCTTGTCACCCTAAAACACGTGTCTGCAGCTATCTGCATTATTTGTGTCTTATATTGTATCTAAACGTTGGGTATCCCGAATTTTTTTCCAAGCACAAAGGTATTTATTTATTGTATACACGTTTTGAAGATCTTATTATGCATTCTCAATTCGAAATTAATTTTTATGTCTTCTTTTTACAGCATCCAGAGCCGGCCTTATCCAACAAGCTATGAACCAATATCACCAGTATACTTGCATACGTTTCGTTCCAAGAACAAACCAGAGGAACTACATCAAACTGTTTAACGGACAAGGGTGAGCATGCGATGGCCAAACATTTTCTTCCTGCGTTGCCATTTTTATGTATTATTGACACCAGCAAACATTTTATATGCAAAATAGAATGCAACTTCCGCTTTAAAGTTACAGATACTAGCGATTAAGTGTTTTTCTTAAAAGACGCTTGACTGTGATCATCATAAAAACTTTTGATTCCAAGAAAATTAAATAGAAATACACATTCAGTTTTTTTTACTTACTGTATAGAGCACATTTTCAGGAATAATTTCCTGAAATATTAAAGATAAAGCAGCAAAAATGAAATTTTCCGGATATTAAAACATGCATGGGGTAAAATGGGTCATTTTTTGCATTCGATTAGGCTTAGCACATACTAATGAGCTAATTATATTTTCTGTTTACTAACTTATGTTTTGTTGTTAGGTATGTATGTACTAATTTAAAACAAGTAAAATATTGCTTTGTCATTCTTTTGATGCACAAATATATAAACCTATAGTGCAAAATAATTAAATTAAATCCAAAATCCAAAATTAAAAGCACAGCTTTTGTTCGATGAACTTCCCTCAGGAAATGTTGTAAGGAAGTTAAGTAAAAGTCTCTTATTTTCGCCAAAAAAAGAAGCCTCCTCCCCCCCTCTGTATCCAAATCATAGAAAAACATCCTACAGTACTGAATTTAAATAATGAAATTGAAGGAACGGCACCAACATCTAAGGTCTCAACAGCAAGTGAGGCTGTTTCTCCGATATTGGAACACGGCGAGTCAAGCATATATTTTATTTTTATGCATATTTCAAGTTCTATCATAATCACACTTTCCCCTATAATAATTAAAAGTAAAGAAAAAACTTTAAAAGATACTAGAAGAGAAAACTATACACACCCAGTTAGAAACAATATCGCAAAGAACTCAGACTGAAGAAATCTTTAGATATAAAAAATCAATTCAACTGACACGAAGACATAAAACTAAATAAATAATAAATAAACATTTTCTTTAAAAGAAATTTATAACTGAATCAAAGTGCATTGATAGCAATCTTTAACAGTTGGAAAATGTGAACAAGTTTTTTGGGGAAAATGTAAAAAAATATATTTTCATGCCACCATTCTTCATCACAATGTAGAATAAGATGCAATAAAATTTAAAAATACAATAAAAGTTTTTTGTTTCCGGAGAGAGATGTTGTTTGGAATTATTATTCATCGTAAGCAGTTCTAGACACTCCTGGCTCTGAAATAAAGCAAGTGGACAATATTATTTTCTAGAAATGCTTATATGCTAACTGTTTTCTCGTTAATGAACAAAAGTACAGAATTACTATTCAATAAATCGTGAAATTAAATCCTTTAAAGCATGACTCATTGTTCCCCACTAGTTACCCCATGCTATGGGGTAAAATGAGTCATTGACAACACATTTTCTAATTTATTTATCGGTATCAATATTATGTTTCTTCCGAGATATTTCACTTTATATGTCTTGAGGAAGAGTCATTTGCATAGCCTGGGCAGTTTATTTACTGGTTGAATTAATATATTTTTTTCTGTCAAAGCCTGAATGTAAAAGTGCTCTTTTTTGACCCATTTTACCCCACCTGACCCTATTAAGATTAAATCAAAACTTAAACAATGCCTGACCCTGATTTCCGATCTCATATTAAAACGAACTTCTCTGGTCATAAAGCATTTTAAATCTAAATATAGTTAATTGTTTTCGGGAGGATACGGATTCTTATTCAAGTTTTTTGAAAGGAAAACAGTCGACTGTATTTAAAATTTTGGTTGATACGGTCTTATATTTTGTCTTTAAAAATTTTAAATTTCATGATTGTACTCCAACCGCTTATAAATTAAGAATAAATATTACGTTGCACAAGTTTAAAGAGGATTGACAGGTAACTAAAAAAAAAAAAACATTGATAAAACACTGTGGTAATTTGCGTTGCAACACTATACAAGTGTCTATGTTCTGCTTTCTATTAAAATGCGTTCTTACTGATTGTGGTATACAGGTGATCAAAGCTCTAAAGCAATATTTTTTGTCTCTCTCTTTCATTCATTAATTTTTTTTTTCTTGAAATTCACAATTTTTCCGTTCAACAAGTATTATCCAAGTCCTTTTATTTCAATGTGGTATGATGCGATATAGGTAACTATTTCAGTATTTTAAATTTTTGTTGCTAACTGTTACAAACAATAATTTTTATGTATTCAATTAGTTTAACAATAATTTTGATGTAAATGCAGAAATCTTGAAATTTAATTGTTTTTCAGCAATACGGTTTTTGGATGAACCGGTGGATTTGGCTGAAATGAAGATATCATTTTATAAATAATTCAGTTATTACAGAATTTGATTCATAAAGATATTCATTACTAGCAAAAATATGTTAAATATTTTGTAATGGTAGGAAATATGAGACAATCTTTGCCTCTAAGTTCAATCCTCGCATCTTTTGCATCTGTTAAACCCAATGCATTATTTCTTTTTAGAATAACGCGAGTTAAAGAAGCGAGTTCTTATCAGTTTTCCGTAATTCATGTACAATTTAATAATCGGCCAATTGAAGTTTTCATAAAATTTCATAAAAATTTGTACTTTTAATATTATGTAGGACACTCACGTACAATCTCAACAAAGTAATTAATGCACAAAAAATTCAAATCATATTTTAGCTTTTACCATCTAAAATTATTGAAATTCATAATGAAAACGTAAAGCAATTTTTCACTGACCCTTTTCTTCCCTACACCATATTTACTTTTCAAAAACCGGAGTTATGTGAGTAAAAAGATTGTTAAAATAAAATCAGGCTACACACTTTCGTAAAGTGCAAAAAAAAAAAAAAAAAAAAAAAAAAACTTGCAATTTATTGAAAGTGTGTGTCTAATTTTATCTTACACATGCTGCGTTGCTTTGCTTAGCACGGTCTACCTTGAGAATTAAAGTTATATCTAGAAAAGCATGTCTAAAAGTCCCGAAAAGAATAAAGTCAATATTTTGTTGGCACTTATTACCAAAAACTAATAAATCGCCGCACGTTTCAAATCCCCCCCCCCCCTCGTCACTGGAAAACCCTGAAACCAAAAGAAAGAACTTTATTTGCTCACATTTAAGGATGAAAATGACAACAGATATTTATTCACCTTTTTCTTTTTAATTTCTTTCACGCTAAGTGTTATTAGACACTCGCGCACGATTTTATTCATCCAATCTAAAATTGATTTTTGCTATCTTAAAAACGCCTGTATCTATAATTCAACTTCGCAGAGACGGCCTATGACTCCTCCTTTTTTCAGGATTGTCCATTTTTAGGAAGGGGTGATACGCAGATGAAAATTGAGGAATGGGATTCCCAATTGAAGGGGGAATTTGAATGGGTAGAAATTCTACCTATTTTAAGGAATGGACTCGTTTTCTCATTTGATTGACACCGGCCATCTCGTCGCAGTTGAATTATATTTTCTGTGTGAAGTTAGAGGTTAGTAATTTTTGAATCCGCAGGAAAGAAATTCCCTTTAAAGGTATTTTCCCCGACAATTCCGAAGAGATTAATATTCAGAAGATCTGATAATTATTTCGCTTAGAAAGATAAAATTTTACGCCATTTTCAGGATCTTGAATTAAAACTCGAACGGTTCCGTGCATTTTTTGCTTTCGAAACCCCCCTACAACCCTTCAAGGGTACTTAATGCATCCCTGCAAACTTTGGCCGAGATTTGACTTAATTTGTGGATTTGTATAGGGAACTTATATACATACACTCATATATACTCTCTGTTTTATTTATGTGGATTATTACTATTATGTGGAAGATGACTTTATATTATTTTTTTGTACAAAAAGACAAGTTTGAAAACTGAATAACACACGTTGTGACGTTTGGTGCGATTATTACGCAACATTATAACTCCCAACGGTTCAGATTTTTAGCTCAGAATTTAAATTTGAATCAAAACTTTTGAAATCAGTTTATGGAAAAAAAAGAAGAAAAAAAAATTTGTTTTTAGCTCGAGAGTGAGAGAGAGAGAGAGAGGTAGGGAGAGAGAGAGAGAGGTAGAGAGTTTGAAAAATACTTACTGGTTTCTGTAGATTTGGAGGGAAGATCCAAGGAAGAAAAATATGTTTTTAGTTGATATCTCAACTAATTAAAATCATACAACTGTGTAAATTAGTTTTAATAAAGGCCGAAAAATTTCGAATCTATCGATACCTAGTTTCAAGGTCAGTTCGCTGGCGTTCGGGATAAGGAAAGATGACATAGATATATGCATACATACGCTCAATTTTCAATAATACAAGATATATTGACATTTACATATATGAAAGAAGTTTTGTTCGTTTAAGTAATTTTGAAGAAATAAGTAGTCTTATGTTTTAATGTATATCATTTCATGTTCATACAAATCCTCAAACTAAATGATTCATCTTTGTTTCAGATGCTATTCCAATGTTGGAATGGTTGGAGGTGCACAACCAGTGTCCTTGGGCAATGGCTGCCATTTCGTAGGCACAATAGTTCACGAACTGGGTCACGCTATAGGATTCTACCACGAGCAGAACAGATCTGACCGAGACACTTATCTAATTATTTACGCCCAAAATATCCAGAGAGGTAAGAATTTAAGACGAATTATTTGACTGCTTTACACATATACACACTAGCACACAGATACACAGGTAATCAATCACACAAGCACACATATATGTAGAGTTTAACAGGTAATTTCTTAAGAGCTAGAAAAAATATAGACACCAAAAAAATTGATTTCCGATGTTTAATAGGAAAATTCAGTCAAACATTGTTTCTGAAAAATTCATCGTAAAAAAGTTACTGTTAAGGTGCTATATTTTACTGTACAGGCAGTCTGTCACCCGGAATTTGTCGGATCCATCATTTGTTGAATGCACCAATGAGAAAGTGGCAAAGAATGAAATAAGTCTCCGATTCATTTCGAGATTCACATGTTTTATAATGCGTGCCTGTAGAATTAGAACCAGTCACTTCCACTTTGTGGCTTATTCCTGGTCTTCATTAGGTTTTGAACATCAAAGCTGCAAAGGGGAGTTCAACAATCGAATGTTTTCTCCGTTATGTGTCATTGTAACTTCGCAGAAAGTAATGGGTAGAATCAAACAAAAACTGGTACACATGAGCACATTAAAAGGTATAGATGCCGAGTAAAGTTTGGTCCCCATTTTACAAAGAAATTTTTAGAAAGGGAACGTTTTTTCTTGTAACTCGCGACTGCTAAAATAAATGGATTTAAATAAAATTTGGTCGACAGGTTGACTTAAAAGGGTACAAAACTGATTCGATTCCGGTGCAAATAACTCCACAGTGACGGTGCAAATGTGTTGTAAACCAACACGGAAAAAGGAAGATTCAATAATGGCGTTAATCGCCCTATGTTATTTTATCAATCATTTTTTTGCACGAGTTATGCAACTTAATTTTATCAGCAGTGTGGAACACAAATCACATTAAAATGTTTTCTGGTCACTCTTGCCTTAAGAAAGCCTCTTAAGTAATTTAATTTTCAACAATCTAGTGGAGAAATTTTAATGAATGAAAATTTCATATATTGTCATCTTTAAGTAATACAACAAATAAAATATTTGTATTTAGTTTAAACGCTTTCAGAATGATTTTCATTTTTCGCACTTTTATTCATTTTTTGCCAGTAGTAAAACTAAGTAGAACTGATTGTATGTAAGAGGCAAGAACTCATAAGAAATATGAAGAAGAAAATTTCGTGAGGGCCACACTAGTTTTCTTTAAAAAAGTTAGCTCGGGCCCCTGTTCAAAATGCAAAAACTTTGAAGTTAATTATCTCCTTAATTCCTACACTTACAAAAAAAAAAGCAATCGAGTCCCCTTTTAAAGACAATTTTACTCTCTGAAATTAATCGAGATTGAAAAGACTGATTTTATTCGAAAAAAATCATTTTTGAAACACAAAACCGAAAACCGAAAAAGCGCGCCAAAAATCCATCACAGTGATGAGCTAAAAATCCACTATGGACAATACTTGATAGGAAAACCAGTAGAAGTATACAGGGTGTTCGAATCATCTTTCTTTTTGATGTAATATTTTCCATTTATAAGTTTCCTAGATTTTTAAGGGTGTAATAATATGTAGTAGCTCAAAGTTATCCTAGCTGGCTAGGTAAGGCCACTATACACTGAAGTGACAAAAGTCATGGGATAGCAATATGCAAATTTTCAGATGGCAGTAGCATCGCATAGAACAGGTATAAATGCGCAGTGTTTTTACAGAGCTTTCATTTCTGTTCAAGTTATTCATGTGAAGAGGTTTTAACGTGATGATGACCGCACGACGTGAATTAACAGACTTTGAACACGGAATGTTAGTTGGAGCTAGACGCATGGGTCATGCCATTTCGGAAATCGTTAGAGAATTCAACATTCCCAGATCCACTGTGTCAAGAGTGTGCCGAGAGTATGAAATTTCAGGCATAACATCCCACCATGGACAGCGCAGTGGTCGACCGCCTGCACTTAAAGATCGAGACCGGCGACGTCTGCAAAGAGTCGTAAATTCTAACAGACAAGCAACACTGCGTCAAATCACCGTAGAAATCAATGTGGGACGTACAATGGACGTGTCTGCTAGAACTGTGCGGAGAAATTTGGATTTCTTGGGCTATTCCAGCAGAAGACCGACTCGAGTGCCTTTACTGACAGAACGACATCGCTTGCAGCGACTCTCGTGGGCACGTGAGCATATCGGTTGGTCCCTAGATGAATGGAAAACCGTGGCCTGGTCCGATGAGTCACGATTTCAGCTGGTAAGAGCCGATGGTAGGGTTCGAGTGTGGCGCAGACCCCACGAAGCCATGGACCCAAACTGTCAGCAAGGCACTGTTCAAGCTGGTGGTGGCTCCGTAATGGTGTGGGCTGTTTTTTCATGGCATGGACTTGGTCCTCTAGTGCGACTGGACCGAACATTGACTGGAAATGCTTATGTGCAGCTACTTGGAGATCACTTGCAGCCATTCATGGACTTCATGTACCCAAACAACGATGGGATTTTTATGGATGACAATGCGCCATGTCACCGGGCCACAACTGTTCGCAATTGGTTTGAAGAAAATTCTGGACAATTCCAACGAATGATTTGGCCACCTAGATCGTCCGACATGAATCCCATTGAGCATTTATGGGACACCATCGAGAGGTCTGTTCGTGCCCAAAATCCTGCCCCATCAACGCTTTCACAATTATGGACGTCTATCGAGACAGCATGGCTCAATATTCCTGCAAAAGACTTCCAACGACTTGTTGAGTCCATGCCACGTCGAGTTGTTGCACTTCGCCGGGCAAAAGGAGGGCCGACACGATATTAAGAGGTATCCCATGACTTTTGTCACTTCAGTGTATAGA
Organism: Uloborus plumipes; assembly: GCA_038373865.1. Lineage (NCBI taxonomy): Eukaryota > Metazoa > Arthropoda > Arachnida > Araneae > Uloboridae > Uloborus > Uloborus plumipes. The sequence goes on from JAXGGA010011315.1 coordinate 8,059, forward strand.
CCAGTGGTTTCCAACCTGTGGCTCGCGACCCCAAAGGGGGTAGCGAAGCATTTCTCATGGGGTCGCGACATTATCATTAGATTAAAAAAAAATATTTTTATATAGTAAAGAACTAATAGGAAAAAAAATAGAATTAATTTTCAGTAGCATCCATACTTGAGCGCAGTGGTGAATCCAAAAGAAGATCTATGTGACTGCGTTACATAGATCTATGTGACTGCGCATAGATCTACACATAGGTCTATGTGACTGCGTCACATAGATCTGACTGCGTCATAGATCTATGTGATATCACATAGATCTATGTGACTGCGTCTATGTGACTGCGTCACCCTCCAGCCGCCTAAACTAGAACTCTTGATCTCCCTGACGTCTTCTGAGATTGTCTTACATTTCAGTTTATTTACTTCCATCTCTACAAATTTCCCTGTTTTCACTTCTCCCCAACCTCAACTGAAATCGTCTAAAATTTCATTTTTGGAACTATTTCGAATAATTTCTGCTAGAGAGTCTCAGCACCCCATTGTTTAGCCTGAAGACATCAAAGATTTCGTTTTAAAGAGTTATTTTAGAGAAGATTCCGGGGAAGAGTCCCTAACAAAATCCCGTCAAGTTACTTAGAGTGAATAATTGCCAATAATGGGAATTTTAGGACTTCAATTTCGGAAAAAAACCCCAGGAGAGTGCCTACTGTCCTCCCTACATAGTAAAAGATCATCTAAAACTGCGTTTTTAGGACATAATTTTCGAAAAAAAGTCAGTGGGAGAGTGAATATTTCTAGAGAAAGACTAAATTTGCATTTTTTAAGCTTAAATTTCGAAAAGTTTCAGGGGAAGTGCCCCTTCTCCTCCCCCCCACATATCATTAAAAATATCGTTTTTGAAACTTCAATTTAAAAAATGTCGGGGAGAGTCTCTGAACTCAAACTGTCTTCCTAATATTATCAAATATATGTCCTCATAATTGCTTCTTTATAACCTCCATTTTCCGATGGAGAGTACCGAACACCACCCTTTCCCTTAAAATCCACAAAATTGTCTACAACTCCCTTTTTTTTATCATATATTTTTTTTAATAACACATGAGAGCGACCCTCCACCCCCCCACCTTCCTCATGTCTTAAACTTCATTTCTAAGAATTCAATTTCGAGAAAAAAAATCCAGGAGAGTCCCTACTGTCCTCTTTTCATAGTTAAAGATCGTATAAAATTGCGTTTTTGAGACATAAATTTCAAAAAAAAGTCTGGGGGAGAGTCTAAACATTTTCCCTCGCCATCAAAAATAATCTACTATTGTATATTTTTAAGCTTAAATTTCGAAAAATTTCCGATGAAGTGCCCCTTCTCCCCACATGCATTATTAAAAATAATTTAAAATACCGTTTTTGAAATTTCAGTTACGAAAATTTCGGGGGAGAGTCTCTGAACCCGAACTCTTTTTCTATTATAATCAAATACGTGCATTAAAATTGCGTTTTTATGACCTCAATTTGAAGGAGAGTGCCGAACAAAATACCTTCCCTTAAAAAATAAAAAAAGGTCTACAACTGCGTTTTCTTATAACACTTCATTTAATAAAACTTGGAGAGCGCTCCTCCCCCCTACCCACTCTTTTCTCATTTATAAAATTTTATTTCTAAGAATTTAATTTCGAGGAATTTCTGAAGAAAAATCTCCGGGCTCAAGTCGTTCATAAAACTAATAATCCTCTATTTTCTGATATAACTAGAGATCGTTTAAACTGCAATTTTAGGACTGGAATTTCGAAAAATTGCATACGGAGTTACATTGGGGGGGGGGGGGAGAGACCTGTAGGTTTGCGGGTTGTTTAGTTCGTTAAAAAGGGGTCGCGACGTAAAAAAAGTTGGGAACCACTGATATAGACGAACCGACGGACCAAGTTTAAAGGGCCCTCCCTACGCACGCTTTGGAAAATCCGAATGCTTTCCTTGAGGAAATCCTCAAAGAATTTCTTGAGGAAAACCTCATAAGAGAAGCATCCGGAGATCCGCGGGAATATCTCCACAGAATTCACTATGCACACATAGAGGATTTCCTCAAGGCATGGTCCCTAAAGGAAATCCTTCCGATTTTCCATTGCGTGAGGATTGCCCTTTAGTTTCATCACTTTGGATACAGCGGGTGTTATGTCTTCTCTGGCGGTTCTTGAATGGTTGTCTTTTCTGGCAAGTTCTCGCGTTTTGGTACTTTTTCAGAGTGAGCAATTATTGGCGGCACGTGAATTTGGCAAAGCTTGGCAATGTCCCCTTGGCAATGTCCGACGCATTACAGATAGGGCGTGGTAGCCCGATCTGTAATGCGTCGGACTCGTAACCGGAGAGTCCTGGGTCGTGGTCACAAGGGTCGTGATCACAAAGTCCTCCAAGTAAAACGATACCTCTGTGGACTAGAGGTTTGCTCGGCCCTTGGTCTGGATCAAAAAAATTGAGCGCTCTGAGCTGATTCGGACTTCCACCTAAAATGGTGCTCGTTAAAACGGAAGCCGTACTTATTCCGTCATAAATCGGGTAGATATGTCTACTCGGGCTCGGGTACCCGAATAGTTTTTGAAACAACATCAATGTTCCGAACCTTTTTTTTTTGTTTACCCTAGCTCCGCAACAGTGAAAAATTGAACAAAAAAAGTAAATAAGTTAGATACAAAGGAGGGACCAATCGGAACGCTTGTCCTTGGCTATTCTACCCCATCCTTTTTACCTACTTTCAGTTGCTGTCGAAAATTTGTGACTTTACTGTGAGCGTATGTGGGAAATGCGCGTGTGTCAATGTGCCTCAATTGAGGGATAAGTTGTCTCATGCCACTTATACCCAAAGAAGCTCTGGTTGGTTGATTGGTTGGTTGATTGGTCGGTTGGTTGGTTGATTGGTTGTATTGAGTTTATTGGCGCAAGAGCCTTAATAGGCTATATTGCGCTAAACGATGGTGTTATTTAAAAAGTGAAGAGGTTTCAGAACTAAAATTATCTAAAATAAAATGAACATGTAACTTCTAAAATTTTAAAAACATTTCGAAACAAGATAGATACAAAGTTAAAAATAAGACGAAAGCAAGAACTGTCAAGTGATTTTCACTAAAACCAGAAACGCATAACAAGTGATGACAATCTATTAATCTTTTTAAAATTTAAAAACATTTTCAAAACAAACATATATGCAAAAGGTATATTTTAAAATTTAAACTAATCAGTTGGGAGAAAGTACAGATTTGAAAAACATTTAAGTAAAATCCGAAACACATGACAAAACGAAGACAAAATCAACAAGATGACAATGATAAAAATACTAAATTAGAGACATAAAACCAATCTCATGAAGGAAAGGGGAACAACTTAGATTAATGTGCGTCTCCTAGCAACTCCGTCAAAGATGGATAAAAATGATTAAAATATTTTTTAACCCATTAATGTCTGACATTTTTTTCCAAAGATATTTTGTATACTGATTACAAATAGTGTTTAATGGACAGGAAAAATAATTTTCAAAATATCACGTAAAAAAGATTTTTTTTTAATAAAAAAAGAAAAATCGTCCTTAAAAAAGAACGCTAGGCACCTGAGGGTAAACACTTTTTTTACTAATTTTTTTCTGCCTACGATATAATATTTAAAAAGACATTTTCTAAGAAGAAATAAAAGCAGCAATTAATATAAACTGGGAAGCTGGTAATTATTTTAAAAACTTTTTGTTCTTGAGATTGCGAACGATGTAATTCTTGATAAAGATCATAATAAAAAAGCTACAAAATACACTTTACAATGGTTATATGCTGCAGTCTGTTAACAATGAATTGAAACAACACCAAAGTAATAATTGAACTCTATTACCCGTATTTGGTTGAAATGTTCATTTTCGATAAATTCAGGTACATTTCTGGACCGTCTCTAAATAGGGACGGCAGGCATTAATGGCTTAAACCGAACTTGATTAAAAATAGATCAGCTGCTTAGGCATAAAGAGACCTTGGTACCCGTTATAGATTATGACGAAACATGCATTTAGCTACATTTCTCTTTTTGTTCTAGGTATGGAAGGAAACTTCGCAAAGTTGGCCCCAAGTCAGAACTTGTTGATAACAGGATTCGATTACAACTCCATCATGATTTACGGAAACTATGCTTTCTCCAAGGATGGCCGCTCTGCCACTATGGAAGCCCGAAGTGGACAGAAGTTGACAGAGCCATACAGCAAGAGTGGCCTGGACCAATCTGACGTCACGAGAGTCAGGAAAATGTACGGTTGCTAGGATTCGAAACTGCTACTTTGGGAATAAATCCTGATTCATCTGTGTAAATGAGACCTTTAAAGCATTAAAACAAATCCCCATTAAATTTGGTTCTGGTCAATTTTATATTCTCCTCCTTAACCCATTAATGCCTAGCGTCTCTTTTTAGGGACGGTCCAAAAAGGGGTCTGAATTTCCCCAAAATGAACATTTCAACCAAATAATAGTGTTCAATGAGTACCTTGGTATTGTTTCAATTCGTTATTAACAGATTGCTGCACATAACCATTGTAAAGTGTGTTCTGTACCACTTTTAATATGATCTTTATCAAAAATGACATCGTTCGCAATCTCAAGAGAAAAAGCTAAGTTTTCAAAGTTATTCCCAGCTTCCCAGTTTATGTGAATTGCTGATTTTATTTCTTCTTATAAAATGTCTTTTTAAGTATTATATCGTAGGCAGAAAAAAATTTCAGTAAAACAAGTATGCACCCTCTGGGGTCTATCGTAACTTTTAAGGGACGATGTTTCTTTCCTTAATAAAAAGTTTATTTTTTACATGATATTTTTTTTATTATTTTTCCTGTCCATTAAACACTGTTTGTAACCAGTATACAAAATATCTTTGGAAAAAAAAAGTCAGGCATTAATGGGTTAATAGCGTCGCAAAGTACACTGAAGTGACAAAAGTCATGGGATACCTCTTAATATCGTGTCAGCCCTCCTTTTGCCCGGCGAAGTGCAACAACTCGACGTGGCATGGACTCAACAAGTCGTTGGAAGTCTTCTGCAGGAATATTGAGCCATGCTGTCTCGATAGACGTCCATAATTGTGAAAGCGTTGATGGGGCAGGATTTTGGGCACGAACAGACCTCTCGATGGTGTCCCATAAATGCTCAATGGGATTCATGTCGGGCGATCTAGGTGGCCAAATCATTCGTTGGAATTGTCCAGAATTTTCTTCAAACCAATTGCGAACAGTTGTGGCCCGGTGACATGGCGCATTGTCATCCATAAAAATCCCATCGTTGTTTGGGTACATGAAGTCCATGAATGGCTGCAAGTGATCTCCAAGTAGCTGCACATAAGCATTTCCAGTCAATGTTCGGTCCAGTCGCACTAGAGGACCAAGTCCATGCCATGAAAAAACAGCCCACACCATTACGGAGCCACCACCAGCTTGAACAGTGCCTTGCTGACAGTTTGGGTCCATGGCTTCGTGGGGTCTGCGCCACACTCGAACCCTACCATCGGCTCTTACCAGCTGAAATCGTGACTCATCGGACCAGGCCACGGTTTTCCATTCATCTAGGGACCAACCGATATGCTCACGTGCCCACGAGAGTCGCTGCAAGCGATGTCGTTCTGTCAGTAAAGGCACTCGAGTCGGTCTTCTGCTGGAATAGCCCAAGAAATCCAAATTTCTCCGCACAGTTCTAGCAGACACGTCCATTGTACGTCCCACATTGATTTCTACGGTGATTTGACGCAGTGTTGCTTGTCTGTTAGAATTTACGACTCTTTGCAGACGTCGCCGGTCTCGATCTTTAAGTGCAGGCGGTCGACCACTGCGCTGTCCATGGTGGGATGTTATGCCTGAAATTTCATACTCTCGGCACACTCTTGACACAGTGGATCTGGGAATGTTGAATTCTCTAACGATTTCCGAAATGGCATGACCCATGCGTCTAGCTCCAACTAACATTCCGCGTTCAAAGTCTGTTAATTCACGTCGTGCGGTCATCATCACGTTAAAACCTCTTCACATGATTAACTTGAACAGAAATGAAAGCTCTGTAAAAGCACTGCGCATTTATACCTGTTCTATGCGATGCTACTGCCATCTGAAAATTTGCATATTGCTATCCCATGACTTTTGTCACTTCAGTGTATTTTAAGCATACCCGTTTCAAAACAAAAAATAGTTTTCAGCAGGTGAAATATGCCCCTTTTATGTTCATAGGAAATGATATAATTAAATACACAGACAATAGGAAATTCATTCTTTAAATCATCTGCGTAATCTCTGTAAAGGTCTTTCCCACTAAAAATGCGAAAAATTACACATGTAAGGAAGATTTTGATAACTGAGGCTCTCTTGATAGTTTTTTCAGTTGTAGCCAAATGTTCCAATGCTCTAATGTGTACTAATTCTTTTTAGTCACACTGAGAATACTAAGATTAAACGATGCTTGTCCTGAGTTTGGCTACGCGTCAAATCTTAGTCATAGAAAAAATTAAGAGCCTTTATTTATAAAATTCTTTGAAAAAAAATCGAATTTCGCCAAATTTCTAACATTATGAAAAATGTTTGTACATTGCGTTGATATTTCTGAGCTCTGAAGTGGAAGCTCCAGGTTCTGTGAGTTTTCAGGTAGTTTGAGCATTAAAGTATGTTAGCATGTTAACATTGTGAACAACTAGTGGATTGAATATGCCCGGATTCGCTCGGATTAAAATGCAACATGCTTCTTGGATGTGAAATCCAAGAAGGTATTTTTTGTAACTACGTGGTCAGTTAAATCGGCGTGAAGGACAACGTGAAATCAAACTTAAATGTGTTATTTATCTGTGATGATTTTCTAGAAAATTGCGTTTCTACTTTTGAAAGAAATAAAAACAGCAGTATTAAATATCTCCCTGAAAACAACTCTGTTGTAAAAACATCCCCCGCCAAGAAAACCTTAAACACTCAGCCTTAAAAAGTTATGATATCGAGTTTTCCTGCCAAGTTTCTGCCAAACTACTCCTCGCCTGTATGGATAGTTCGTTTAAATTGTTTTCAGTCCTGCCAGGCGGGAAGTTTTTACTCATCAAGCAACCGCCTCACTTTACAAAACTTCCCGCCTAACAGTACTGAAAACAATTTAAACGAACTATCCATACAGGCGAGGAGTAGTTTGGCACAAACTTGGCGGGAAAACTCGATATCATAACTTTTTAAGGCTGAGTGTTTAAGGTTTTCTTGGCGGGGGATGTTTTTACAACAGAGTTGTTTTTGGGGAGATATCACATCTTTTTGCAATAATATTACCCCAACAGCACCAAACGTTCGATGGACGTTCAACGACGTCAAAAGACGACTTTTGGACGTTTGAACGTCCATCAGGACATAAATGAACGTCCATCGGACGTTTCGTGCTGTTGTTGTATTACTTTATCAGTTTTTTTTCCCACTTCAACATTTTTCTTGGCAGCGGACATATGGCTTTCTTGGAGGCATGCACTTAGCGCATAAGTTCAAGGCTCTACTTCAGTCGAGGATAAGTTTGAAATCAATCACAATGTACCACCCGAACAGACACAAAACAAAGCTAGTTGCTAACAAGAACTACGATTAAATTAAAAATTAAAAAAAAAAACGACCCGACCTCCGATTAAAAAACTGCCGAACTCATATTAAAATAAACTAAATTGAAGACCCCTTTTAAAAGCTTTATGCAATAAAATCAATTACGAATATTTTATTTGTTAACAAATAGAAACTGGCAATAGATGAAATTTTAAATAATTGAGTTTTCTTTCCTCGTCGCCCAACAATGACAACAGTTTCCAATCGCTTGAATAAATGCTCAGACGTTGAACAGAACTAGTTGATAGAAATCGGACAAATTTTAAGCATTAATAACTCCGGCCTGCGATGACCCCGGGGGGTAAATTTTGGTATACGTCCTCAATGTCTCATCGAGAATATTCATACCAAAAATCAACACTTAAGACCCCCGGGGAGAAAAGATACGGAAAATAAAAACGAGGGGGGAGGGGTGGGGGGTCGAAAAAACCCCTATGCCGAGCTTTGGGACAAAATAAATGTGGGTGCAAAAGAGAGCTCAATCCGAGTTACCGTTTAGTCTGGACCCCTGTCAAACAATTTTTAAAAAGTGCGAAAAATAGCGATTTTTTAACATTTATCACCCCTCCCCCTGAGGGTCCTGGATGTTTTGCTTTAGTATGTGCCGTCAGGGGCCGCTGGAGATTGAGTATACCAAAAATGAACTCTAGGGATCTTTATGGGGCTGAGATACAGAGGGGTGAAAACCCCGGTTTGGTTACTCGCGTAATCAGTCCTTTGGTAGCTCTTTTACATTTTTCTTGGCGACGGCAATTTCTTGGCGGCTTGTATTTGGTTTTCTTGGCGGGGCGGGACGCTCCCGCGTCCCGTGATTCAGGGGTGAATACTCACGAAACAAACATTTCTTAACTATTTGAATTGAGAGAAGCCCCAGAAAACTACGCGACGCAGGGGCAATATCAAGCGCAAAATTAGCTATCAAGGAAAAGTTGAGATGAAGCAATAAAAATTGATTTGAACGGAGGGAAGTCTTTAAAAAATTAGAGGTTTTATGTGGAAGTTTCAACTAAAATGGGAATAAAAAAAGAACTACCTGGTTAGTTTTTTTTCTAATTGGTCTCTTGACGTGCCCAGTGAGGACGCAAACAAATTGAAATTTTTAGCGAAATTCGACGAGTAGTTTTTGAGTCTATAAAGAACATACATAGGTACATAGGAATATACATCATCATCATCATCAAAAGCACAACAGCCTTTTGCAGGCCAAGGCCGACTCGTTCACTTTCCTTCAGTTGACCCTATTAGTCGCAACGGCCCTCCATCGGTTGATTCCCATTAGTTTTAGATCATTCGCGACATCGTCCAACCATCGAGTGGGTGGTCGTCCTCGACGTCTAACCCCTTGAATTTTTGAAAAAGTCATTTTTTTTGGTAGGGACAGCATCAGCCTGTCTATAAAGATGTCCTAGCCACCGAATACGTGAGGCTTTAATTACTCTTACAATGTCAGTTCCGTCAAATTTGTCGTACTTTCTGTAAATTTCATGGTTGTACAGGATTCTTAATCTATTGTCTTCTTGAGTATTTCCAAAGATTTTTCTTAGAATTTTCCTTTCAAAAATTAGCAGCTTTTCTTCTTCAGATTCATTGAGGGTCCAGCATTCGCTTCCATACAGAGTAATAGGCCTGATTAAAGTTTTATAGAAGCTCAGTTTTGTTTTTAGGGAAATGATCTTTGAGGTGAATTGGTTTCTGAGGCCGAAGAAACTTCTATTAGCTAGAAAGATTCTATTACTTACTTCAATTTTCAGATCGTTGCTACATGAGATCAGAGTACCTAAGTACGTAAACTGTTATATGGTTTCAAAAGTGTAGTTACCTATCTTCAAAGAAGACAAATCAGGAGATTTATTAGTCGATATCAAAAATTTTGTTTTGTCTGCATTGATAGCAAGTCCCATCTCCTTTGCTGCTCTCTCAAGCGCTACAAAAGCATTGATAACAGAGCTTTTTGATCTTCCAATGATATCGATGTCATCTGCGAAAGCAAGAAGTTGGATAGTTCTTTGTAAGATAGTTCCGCTTGTGTTTAAACCAGAATCTCTAATGGCCTTTTCCAATGCTAAGTTAAACAGTAGGCAAAAAAGGGAGTCTCGTTGTCGAAGACCATTTCCAGTAAAAAAGGAATTCCTTGACTTCAAGGAATATACATACATTCATTTATATATCTATATATATATAAATGAATGTTGGTAAATGTGTATACGGGTATATGTGTGTGTTGCCTAAATTTATTCAATTTGATTAATTAATCCTCTTCTTTCAAATCCCCGGGATCTAGCAGAGCTAGATCAAGTCCAATAAATCTTTCACCTTCAAAAAGTCAATGACAAGATCTGGTCTATCCCTTAAGTCTTCAGTGGACAGACCCAGGCAGGATAAAATGTGGTCTGGAGAAGCCTGCTCAGTGAAACAATTTTTACACAAGGCATATTCTTTAACTCCAGTGGAGTACCTGAGGGACTTGGTGTGTCCACCGCGGAGTCTTGTGATGGCTGTTTGGTACTGCCGGTTGAAATTGGTTGCTAGACAGCCTCCTGGGCGATTGCTCTTGTACCAACTATGGCTCGGCGGATTTATCCAGTTGTTCTTGATCCTGAGCTTGGTCATTGAGACGATCTCTGGAGAAGTAAGAGGCCCAGAGGGTGCCGTGACTTCGGCAGCCCCTGCTTTGGCAAGGCTATCAGCAATTTCGTTACCTGGGATGTCCACATGAGAGGGAATCCATTGTAAAAAAAATGCGATGTGATTGGGAAAGGGTCTTGAGTTTTTTGAGAATGTTCGTGCAGTAAGGTCTCTCACTTTTTGCCAATTACTAAGGTGTTCTAGGGCACTCCTACTGTCAGAAAGAATCCAGATTTTATCAGTGAGAGGGAGAGTCGTAATTGCGTCAAGTGCTTCATCTATAGCAATAAGTTCACTACGAAAGACGGAGCAGCAGTCAATATTTATTTTTTGGATCTTTAAAGTTCCCCCTTGGGAAGTGATATAAATTCTACTGCCTGCACTGTCATCTTCATTCTTACTTCCATCCGTATAAATAAAGAATTAAATTAATTAATATCTCCTATTACCCACTTAACTTTCTGTCTTTTATATTTATTTGGCGAACTGATTTAAACTTTAACATGACTTTAAGTGGAATTTAAAAGGTTATGGATCGCATTTGAACTAAAGGATATAATAATTTTTCTTCAGAGGGGGTTGGAGTAAATTTAAATTTATTCAGCTGACTCTCTCAAAATTCGGTGTTACCGAAAACGTCAGAATGGAACTATTATTGTTAAAAAAGTAGTGATGGCTATTCAGTTACTCTTCGTATTTGGCGTCGTAAAGTTTGGCAACAGTCGGGAAATTTACCAAATCTCCCAGCCAGTGAAACACTACTTTCTCCAAATCAAAGAAAGAGAAAACGCCGTGGTAAGGAATAGCAGTTGTTCGCAGTCTAAAGAGTATTTTATTGCATGTTTAAAACATGTATTTAATGCCGCCATCACTAAATTTTTAACAATAATAATTCCGTTCTGACATTGTCAGTAACACCGCTATTCAGTTACTTTTCGTATTTGGCGACGTAACGTTTGGCAACAATCGGGAAATTTACCAAACCTCCCAGACAATGAAATCTTGCTTATTTGAGGGTCACTGTTTGATTGTAATCACTTCAAAGAGATGGTGCGAAAGACATTATGTTTCTTACCTTTTAATGTTCACATTAAAGTCATGGAAGAATGGTTGTGGCTGAGCTACCTGATGACAATCGGTTCCCTATGTTAATCAATTTAGATTTGGCGACCAATTTTACATTGAAATTCCTGTTAAATCGGTGAATTATATCAAATTTCGAGGGCAAAATCGCTGTGGTCGTTGAGAGTTTTCGAAAATCTTGGCACTGCTGTGTGGCACTGTGTCAAAAATTCGCTTGGAACGTAAAAAATTTCCTAAAAAAAAAAAAAAAAGGTCACACACACACACACACACATGAAAAGAAGCAAAAAGTCTTTAAAACTGAAATAATCCAGCCATTGAACACTACAAACTGTAAAATGTCATTAAAAGTGTCATCTATATATATAAAGATGATGAGCTTTGTTTGTTTGTTTGTATGTATGTTTGTAACCGATGGCCAGAAGCCCCCACAGCACCTACCGACCTAAAACTTGGCACAAAAATTCGAATGCATCCCCGTGAAATGCACTTCGAAGGCCAAATTCTAAATTTCGAATTATATTTTATTAAATTAATTAATTAGTCTGGTATCTGGTTTGGTATGTCCGGCATAATTGAGGAGACCCCCCCCCCCTACCCCACCAAACATTATACATCGTTGGAAAGGGTTTTTCTGAAAAAGAAAAGTTTTAACACGTTTCTCTAGGTTAATTAGAACAGGAGATATTAATTAATCAACTTTAGTCAATTTTCAATGTCTTAACTCTATACGCAAAACTGAAACACTAGGTCCATTTTCTAGACAAACTGCACTTCCATCAGTGGTTTAAATTTGCGTATTGAGTTAAGATTTGAAAATTGACTAAATCTCCTGTTACCTTTTCAACTTAATGTTTTTTTGATTTATTTGGCGCATTGTGATTTAAACTTCAATATGACTTTTGGTGGAATTTAAAAGGTTGTGGAGTACATTTGAATGAAAGAATATAAAAATTTTACTTCAGAGGGTTGGAGTGAATTTAAATTTATTCAGTTGACTTTCTTTACATTTTTTGCACGGGCATCGCCGTGCGGGTACTACTAGTCTATATATATATAAAGAATTCGAAGATATTCGAACGTATCCCAGTAAAATGCATCTCGAAGACCAAATTTTAAATTTCGAATTAGTTATTTTTCAATTCTTAACTCTGTATGCAAAACTGAAACATTAGATGCATTTTCCATACAAGATGCTCTTTCTTCCGTGGTTTAAATTTACGTATAGAGTTAAGCCTTGAAAATTTATTCAATTTGAATAATTAATATCTCCTATTACTTGCTTAATGTCTTTTTTATTTATCTGGCGAATTGTTTTAAACTTTAGGTTACCAAATGTAGTATTTCTGATACTACAGTAGTATTTTTTCGGCCCAAATAAGGAGCGTAGTATTTTTTGTAGTATTCTGTTAAAAAGTAGTTTATAAATGGTATTTTTAATTCCTTTAATGAGAGGAAAATTAAAAAAGTCAGACATTTCAGAATTCAAATTATTACTTTTTATTATCAAAATTGCTCAACCGATTCTGTAGATCTTTCTTCGTGTATGTATCTAGCTAGCCATTTCGGGGGGTGAGGGGGTCAATTGCCCTCCCCCCTGGCTTTGAGAAATTAACGTGTTTTCATTTCAATGGGCGTGGTTTTTTATGTTTTCCGATGAAATTGCATTGCGTTTGGACCCTTTGTCCCCCCCCCGGAAAAGCTTGAAATGACGGCCCTAGGCGTATTTTTTTTTTCAAAATCTGGTAACCCTGAGCAGGAATTTTAGAGGTATTTAAAAGGTTGTGAAGTACACGTAAATTAAAAAATATAATAATTTTATTTCAGACGGTTGGAGTGAATTTAAATTTGTTCAGTTGACTTCCTTTGTATTTATAGCACGAGCATCACCGTGCGGGTACTGCTAGTCTATATATATATAAATATATATATATATATATATATATATATATATATATATATATATATATATATATATATATATATATATATATATATATATATATATATATATATATATATATATATATATATATATATATATATTATATATATATATAGATGAGAGTATTGTAAACAATGCATATAATGGAAAACCATGACACTATGAGTAAAAATTCTGAATGTAAAAAAAAAACATCGATTTGTTTTTTCTCCGACAACTAGTGTGAAAGAAGAAGAAGAATTCAAACTCAACTATTTCAGACTTTTTTTTAATTCTACGTTTTTATATGAACAGATATAAAAGTAGCACGAAACTAGCATTAAATAAAAGCATCATTTAGTTTTTCTATTTCACCCTCTGTTTACATATTGACTTGATCTTTCTTCTACATTTTTAGTTTTGCAGAAGCAAAGATCCAAATCTCCTTTCCTGGTTTTCCAAATTTATAATTTTCTTCATTTTGTCTAATTTTTTCAGCTGGTAAAATTTATTTTTAATAGATTTCAAAAACACTTCTGTTACACCATCATTACTTTTGTTTAAACTCTCCATGTTGTTCTAGAAAATTACGAATTAATATTTCTACCAAATGCAGATTTCAAACCTCACCTGCTTTTCAAAGGGCCTGCAATAGTTCATTTTAGAATTAAAAATCACCTAGATGCTGCTTTGATGCATGATTTTCCAGTTTTTACAAAAAAACAATGCTGCTTGGAGGTCATCCTACAAATGCACTTTTGCTTGGTATATTCCTTCAAGCCGGCCACCTTGTCTTGTGGTCAGAGTAGTCTGCCATGGATGGTGTGGCCCCGGGTTCGAATCCCGGCTTGGGCATGGATGTGCTTTCTCTCTCCTGTCCTTGTCCTTTCTTTGTATGAATGTGTTGTTGTGTGAAAGGTTGCCTATCCTATAAACGGGTACAACGGGTACCTATGGCATGCGTTTGTACTGTGGAAGTCGGACTTCACACCAAATAACGGTACAGTTGGAAAAGTGAAGCAGCGCACCCCGAATTGCCAGCCTGGCTGGCACACGACTAAAATAAAAATATTCCTTCGAGTATAAATAATCGTCACTTTTCAAAATAAAAGCACGAATCGAATTTATAGCCTGTTACTTTTACATAGGCGTATCAAGTTTAGAAATTTTCAGTCCATGGAAACCGTAAGAAAGAAAACAACTCCACTCTTCTTTTTATGTACTGCTGTTGAGGCATTTCATTCAATTTATGTTTATCGATTTAGGTTTACGCTTTTATTTATACCATCATATCTCAGTTATTTCTAAATGTTTTCTAACAAATCTAATGCTAAATAGTTTGTTTTAGCAAGATCTGCTATCATGAGTAAATGTTATTATAAATACTTCAAAAAGTATTTTATTAACGTTGATTAAATAATATTTTACGCAAAAGCAATTTCAATCGTTTGCATTTAACCATTGTTGCAAAAACTAAGTGGAAAAAAAGTCTACAGCGCCGTAACTATGACTAGGGCCGTAACCAGACTATTGTTTCTGGGAGGGTTTCACCAACACATTTCTTGTGAAATATTAGTGATAAATAAAATTCGATTTCATGTTCTATATTCTATTACTTTTTGTTACAGTAGATGCTTAAGGGGTAGGGTGGAGCGAAAAAAATGAATTTTTGATTTTCGTAAACGGGTACCTTTCATTTACTGTGAATGAGGATAAGTAACAATTCTGTAAAATATTTCACTTTTGCGACTTCATCTTTAGTCTGCGCATTTGGCCTAAAGTTTTGAAATTTTAGATTTTTTTTAGATATTTCAAATTTTTTTAAAAATATTGCAAATGATAAAACTAGTGACGGGTGGTTATTAAATGGAAGAAAAAGGTTTGAAATATACAAGAAATTTTTAAAAATCATTTCCGATTATGATTTCAGTCTGCGCATTAGGCCCAAAGTTAATCAAATTTTCAGAAATTTCCGATATTTTCAATATTAGCAGAAATTTTATAATTCAATATTTCCTCTCAATATTTACTAAAAAGGCCCTTAAAACAATTTCTTAATCATTTTTCTGTTTCTTTAAACTACTCAACTCTATGCTTGCTCATTGAAATTACCCAGGACTCACCACGAGGAAGTGGCCGCACTTTGGGTGCCGTTCGCGCTCCCCTTGCTTCCACCCGATGAGAGCATACATTTACATTTCTTAGACAAGTCAGAAACAATAAATTATTTCTTTGAGTAGGAAATTGTTTGCATTGGTTTTGATGGATGCACTACAAAGACAGGAAAATAAAAATATAATACGGAAACTGGAAGAAAAACTTGGTAGAACTCTGTAATGGAACATTTGCCAATTACATTTGAATTAACTTAATTTGCTGCATTTTTTGCAAAAGCTAGATGGACCTACCAGTGGACCAAACTGATTTTGGGGCCTGTTAGATGAAGCTAAACATGTTATACTTTCAAATCAGTTCAATATGAACCCATAGAATTTGTCATTGATCAGACTGATTTTGACAATAAAA
This sequence comes from Uloborus plumipes, assembly GCA_038373865.1. Classification (NCBI taxonomy): domain Eukaryota; kingdom Metazoa; phylum Arthropoda; class Arachnida; order Araneae; family Uloboridae; genus Uloborus; species Uloborus plumipes. The sequence continues at coordinate 23,813 of JAXGGA010011315.1, forward strand.
ATGGTTCAAGTACTGAGCAACAGTAACTTCATAAGATGAGTAAGGTAGTTTTGACTGGGAAAATATTCAAAAAAAAAAAATGTGAAACAGAAGTCCAAGACAGCTTTCCCTAGTTAGATGTTGACTACAGCAAACAATCTTTAGACTATAATTTTTAAAAGAGTTCATAACTTTGGCGGGTAAAAGAGTCCTTGCTCTTTTAGGATGAAGTACAGACGTTACTAATTTAGCTATGAATTTGTGTGAGATTTTAAAGATTATCTCTCCGGGAAAAAGCAGAAAATTGTATTCACATCTATTCAAAACAATGTATACTTTATACACAAGAAATATGCTGTTATCAAATGTATGTATGTTTGTTCCTTATACAAATCAAGTTTTCGTCGGATTTTCAACAAACTTGGCACAGTGGTTTCCTGATGCATTAGAATTCACATGGGCAAGTGTTTCGAAATTTAAAAAAAAATCCAAAAAGCCCAAAACTCAAATCTTTTGTTTCAAAATGGCCATTTTCTTCCAATTTTGAATAGATTGAGTAATAGAGATAAGACTTTAAGCACACAAATTGACAAAATGTAACACATTTAAATAGGAGTAGTTTCCTACAAAGATTACGATCAACAATGAATTATCCATTTAAGGCTCAACTATTTCTTTTTCGCATGAAATAAGTTTTATATTCCCATGTGGATAGAATTTATTAAAATATTTTTAGAGCTATGTTTATTAAGAAGCACCCGGGCAACGCCGGGAAATAATCTGATTAGTTCATAAGAGAGAGCATATAAAGAAACTTGTTTAAAATCGTATTATAAACGCTTAATCTAGAAAACAAACAAGCAAACAAGTGAGAACGCTTCAGATCCCAAAAAATAGACAAAAATCTATTTTCATACATTACATACATAAATCAAAAGTCAGTATACATCGATATGATTTCTTGCCATGATGTGGAAATTACAATGCTACCTTTTACAGGTAATTTAACAACACAATATTTACAAAGATTACGGAAGCTGAGAATTTAAATATGATTTCTGAATGCGCTCTTTTTAAACTGCCATTCAAGACTCAATCAGTTGAAAGAGCTGTCGAATAGGTCACAAAAGCTCTTCAAAATTGGTATGTAATCACAGGAAAAGAAAAAGTTTAGTAAAAACGAGGATATCTGACAGAAATATTTGATCAATTTACGACACAAAGGAACAATTTAACTGTGAAAGACGTATCTAACAAATGTAAATACGTGCTTGCATTGGTTGGAAGGAAGGGTTCACGTGTAGGACTAAAAGTGCGGTCACCGCCCCGTGGTGAGTCCTGGGTAGTTCCACATGAGCTAGCGAAGAGTTTCAGGGTTCAAAGTAATAACAAAATGAATAAAAACAAGTTTGAAGACACTTAAAGTGAGTATTGAGAGGAAATACTGAGTTAAAAAATGTCGAAAATATCAGAAATTTTGGGAAATTTGATGAACTTTGAGCGCAATGCACGAACTGAAATAATAATCTAAAATTTTTTTAAAAAATTCTTTGTATATTTCAAACCTTTTTCTTCCATTTAATAACCAACCGTCACTAGTTTTATCATTTGCAATATTTTTTTGAAAAATTTGAAAAATCCGAAAAAAATCAAAAATTTCAAAACTTTAGGCCAAATGCGCAGACTAAAGATGGCGTCGCAAAAGTGAAATATTTTACAGAATTGTTACTTATACTCATTCACAGTAAATGAAAGGTACCCGTTTACGAAAATCAAAAATTCATTTTTTTCGCTCCACCCTATTAAGGGGCATTAACGTGAAAAATAAAATAATAACATATCTTTCCAACGAAGGGAAAAATTCTAATGTGTACAAAGCATTTTCGCCCAGTGAAAAATTTACATTGTTGTGAATGGAATTATGTTTGCGAAAACTACAATAAATATAAACACTACAGATAAATCAATTAATTTGTACTATTATTCAATAATGATAATTTCATTTTTCAAATGAAAACAAAATGTAAATAAGAAAATTAAAATAAATAGTAATAATATTATTTTTCAGGAAAAAAAATCATTTTTGGGAATAGTTTTGAAAACTCTTGGAGGGGGTTTGAACCCTAAAAACCCACAACTTAAATACGACCTTGACTACAACAACCATAAGGGGGAAAGTGTGGAGAGTGGGAATTTAATATTTCTTTCAGACGCCAGCCCTCGTTACGCAGGGTATAGTAGAAGTCTAAGGAAAAGTTCATAAACAGTGAATTTAACCCATTTATGCCCAAGTTTTTTTTAATAATTTTTTTCAATTTTTATCTGCTTAAAACTCTTACTTGGAATGGTTTACATGCATTTTAGGCTTAAAATAGTTCGCCGTTGCCATATTTATTAAGTTACTAGCTTAATACCCGGCGTTGCCCGGGTGCTTATTAATACAACATAGCATTCAGGGAAAAAAAAGTTTGAAAGAGTTCTATTCATATGGGTATAAAATAATTTGCATCAATCTGTCTCTTAGGTGCAAACTTTGAAAAAAACTAAAATATTACAGAGAGTTAAACGTTTACAGAAAAATAGTCGAATCAAAAGGTGAAAAGTAAAGATAAATGTTGTCTGTGCTTTGCCGTGTCCATTGGCATGAAATATATGCACATGGAAGTGAAAAAATTGCATCAATTTCACCCGCCAAATTTAAAATTTTAACTTTTCTCTATTAATTGTTCCCACCTACAAAGTAAAAATTATTATAACTCAGAAATAAATCTATTTCTCGTTCTGAAGGCTTATCTCCATTACAGACGCAACTGTCGTCTCATTGCAAATTTGAAATTCAAATCCGTGGTTCTTTTTATAAAGTCCACATGAATTATGATTGTTTTTTACTTATTTTAATGCTAAAAGGAAATAGGTGAACCTTCAATTGAAAATTCATTACTTTAATCGTAATCATTGTTGGAAAATACTCATATTTAAAAATATTAAATTTCATCAATTTGAATGCTAAAAGGCCTATCTCGATTACAATATAAATAGGCTAGATTCCTTTAGAGGGTCATTTTTTGACAAAAAATTTAAATTTGAGCTTTTTAGATTTTTTAAAATTTCAAGACCCCGCCTATGAGAATTCTAGGGCATCAAGGAACCTCTGTGTCAAGTTTGATGAAAATCTGACGCAAACTGTGGATTTGTATAGAGAACAAGTATACATACACTCATTTTTATAGATATAGATTTAACGTCCTGTTTATGGAATATTTTGCAGGTATGTGAGCAAAATACGACCATACTTGACTTTACTTTTGCAAAGTAACATTACAGAAGGCATTTCTGATCAACTTTAAGCAAATAATTTTAAAATAGTTTAATTTTATGAAAAATAAGTTCGCAAAAAAAAAAAAACTTACTTTCTGTGGCTACCTATGCTGGATCGTTGTTTGACTGATTTGTCTGAAATAGCTGTTAATAAATAAACTCTGATGTCCAAATAGTGACTCTAACTGGTTTTCTCAAGAAGAAGGACTATTATTTTAACTTGTGAAAAACAGCTTTAGTAAAATGATATGCCCATTACAGGTTTTTGTAAGCAGTAACTAACAAGCGTCCCGTTTTTAGGCTACTGGGCATAATTTTATGCTTTTTATGCTTAAAATAGAAGTTAGAAGCTTAATTAATCGTGAATAACAGGGATCGCACTTGCCTCACAGTATGGGATACACTTACTACATCTTACTTTTAAGGAAGGGAAAGTGCGATCCTTTATATAAACAAACTTTGGTTAGTGTATTTAGTCAAAATAATAAAAAAATTCAGAACGAATTTGCAGTTTGTTCATTTTGACTATATATCTTAACTATTTCATTTTGCCCCACATTTCCCTACTTATTATGCAAGAGAATATACAAATTTCTACTATAATTCAATTGCATGCTACAAAAATCTGTGTGGGATGGGGGAAAAAATGTTTATATGTCTGAATTCAAAAAAGTTCATCGTTTCAAGTAAAGATCATCGATTTTCTTTCCTAAAAATTGTTTTTATTCTTAGAGATAACTGCAATTATAGCTTTTTACTCGGTTTACTACAAGGCAAAAAAAGCACATTGTGAAATGTTAATTATTTTCTTGTCTTTTAAAAACGACTTTGTTTCTGAACCAGATTAAATTTGTTCTCAGCTTTGAAAGTCGAAGTATCTGAAGTAATTAGAGCATACTTTAAAAATGTTATCAATTCGATTTTCTAAGGCTTTTCTCGATTTTAATTATTAATTGAAGCTTTTTTTCTGCTCTCTAACTGAAAAGAAGAAGATATTCTTATTGAAATGTTTATTCCACTCAATAAATTAAAGATAGTTTGTTACATGATGACTTTTTTTTGAAAATAAATGCATGTGTACATGGGCATGGGCAAAGAATAAAGAAATCGGTGTAGATGCCTATATTTTCACGTGGAACACTTTAATTTGCTTTTTGGATGTACTTTATTCTATTAGAAAAAGGAATTGTTCATCAACAATCTATATCTTACTCAGGCCCGTCATTTAGGGGGTTAATTGCCCCCCGGCTTTGAGAAATCAATGTCTTTACAAAAGGGGGGGGGCGTGGTTTTTGTTGATTTCAGACGAAATTGCATTGTGTTTTCACCCTTTGCCCCCCCCAGAAAAACTTGAAAAGTACGGGCCTGATCTTACTTTTCAAATCAGTTCCTAGTTAGTTGACTTACAAAAGATTATACGCAACATCTGCTATACTAGAAAGCAACTTAACTTGACACTGAACGTCACTACGGGGGGAGCCAATAAGAGCTCACAAGCAGTCAGCGATCTCCTCTAATTCGCTAAGTAGGCTGTGACGTTTTATCTAGCTCGTTTTTCATAGGCTAACGTCACGCAAACGTCACGTTGACGTTATGATGCTGTTGTCAAGAAAGGTTGCAGTGTACTATAATTTTGCTCCCCTCATGCATACTAATCAGAAGCATTTGCTTCCAATTCATTAATGTAAGAAAAAAATCAGTAAATTAGAAGTGCACTGGAAATAATAAGGACATAAGCTTCTACGTCTATAGTTTCAAGTAAAAACCTCATTTTGCCTTTTTGATATAACTCCTTTCATTAGAGATCATCAACCATCAATATCTAACTTTTTCACACAAGAACAAAAAGGCGAAGAATAATCGTTACTCAAAAGGTTTCCAAGTCTAAGACAACATTCTCTTTCCTGTTAACAATCCATCTTTAGTTCTCTCTCACGTCACAGGAACATTTTTACCAAAACTCTATTCTTTACAAGGGCGCATCCAGAAATGTTCCAAGGGAGGGGCGATTGGTTTTTTTTTTCCGACTTGCTCCGTTTTTTTATCGCATATCCTGGGAAACACATGTTTATTACAAATGTTTCGGTCTTTAATTTCGAAAAAATTCTAGATCAGAGCCCCGAATCCCAACCAATTCTCATAGTATCATCGAAGATTATCTAAAATTGTCTTTTTTGAACTTTAAAGCCGAAAAACTACTGAAGAAGAGTCCCTCAAGGGAGGAGCGATCGCCCCCATCGCCCCTGCCTTGTATCCGCCCCTGATTCTTTAACAGATCATTGGCGTTTCAATTATTCACATTAACGAGCAGTTGTTTTAAAATTGTTCAATTTCAAAGTTCTTCCCTTAAAATAGAGGTTGAGGTCGATAGTAATCACAAATCTTTTTAAATAAAGCAGATAATATATAAGTGTGTATGTACGTAACTATGTACAAATCAATAGTTTAAGTTGGATCATGACGAAATTTGGCAGGGAGGTACTTGGCCACCCGGAAAGGGTCGTAGGGGTTTTTCGAAAGCCGAAAAGTACGCAACCGTTCGAATTTCAATTTAACTCCTCCAAAATGGCTTGAAATGTGTCTTTCTACCAGAAATAATTATCGGATCGTCTAGATTTTGGCCTCATTGGAAAGTTCGAGAAAAAAACTTTTTAGGGGGATTTTCTTCCATAGGTTTGGAAAACTCCTAAGCGCTAACTTAATGCGGAAAAAAGTTATGGGCATTTTTTAATTTGAAAATATCCATTTTAAATTGGATTTTTTAATATAGTTCGCACGAGCATGAAAGAAAACAAATAGCGTGAAAGAAATTATTAAAGAGAAAAAGGTTTTGCCATTTTTTTTCTTGAATATGAACAAATAAAATTCTTGCTTTTCCTTTTAGTCACTTCCTGTGACAGGTGATTTAGGCAGGGATTCAAGTGAAACACCATTGCAATCGCTACTGGAAGTGAATTACATTATCATCAACTTAACTTGGCGCTGACGTCACTACGGGTGGAGCCAATAAGAGCTCACAAGCAGTCAGTGATCTCCTCTTATTCGCCAAGTAGGCTGTGACGTTTTATCTAGCTCGTTTTTCATAGGCAAACGTCACGCTGACGTCACGATGTTTTTATCAAGAAACGTTCTAATGCAATTCATTTCCAGTAGCGATTGTAATTTGCGATCGCCTGTTTCACTTGAATTCCTGACTAAATATGTTTTTGGCGATTGATTAATTTTTCGTACTGCGGGCAGGAAAATATCGACTTTAATCTAATCGGGATTTTTAGATACACACGTGTCCCTTGAGAAAACTTTTATTTCCAAGGTCGACAGGATGGAGCTGGGCCACACTGTCCACACGCTAGTCTTTATACAGGGTGTCCACTCCAATCGTGGACCAATAGCTAATTTCTATACCGTTAGAGATAAGCATATAGTTCATTTAGGAAAAAATCTCCAAATTTTGAAAGGAATTTTGGGTCTATTCAATGTTTTTCAAAAAATCAAATTTTGAAAGAGTTACGAAATTTAAATTTTTATACAGTCCCCCAGTCCTATCAATCATATTTAGTAAAACATTCTTGACACTGTAACGTTTAAAACTAAAAAAAAATCACTCCTCTACGACAAAAATTGACCGAGTTATGACGTTTTGAAAAATCAAGATTTTGAAGGATTTCGCATACGGTCCCTTAATTGATCTCTCGATGACGTCATGAAATAATGCAAAATCTTGATTTTTCAAAACGTCATAACTCGGTCAATTTTTGTCGTAGAAGCAGTGATTTTTTTAAGTTTTAAACGTTACAGTGTCACGAATGTTTTACTAAATATGAATGATAGGACTGGGGGCTGTATAAAAATTTAAATTTCGTAACTCTTTCAAAATTTGATTTTTTGAAAAACATTGAATAGACCCAAAATTCCTTTCAAAATTTGGAGATTTTTTCCTAAATAAACTATATGCTTATCTCTAACGGTTTAGAAATTAGCTATTGGTCCACGATTGGACTGGACACCCTGTATATATAAAACACAAACTTCAAAATATGTGTGTCCGGGGTGAGCTCAGAAACTACTGGGCCGATTTAGTTCCAATTCTTTCAGTAATTGCTGGTAAACTGGCAGGTTGAAGACCAGGCAGGAACAAAATCTACGAATAGTTCTTTTTCCATTCGAAATCTAAATTTTGATCCAAAAATGGCTCTATCGAAAGAATTAATTATCGTATCATCTTGATTTTGATATCATTGGAAAGATTACAAAAAATCCTATAATAAAACATTTTCTACCTACGGTGCCGGGAAGAGGATGTTGAAAAATCACGTGGAAACAACTTGAAAATCTAGCTTTAATTGCCGGTGCCATTTTTTTTAAACGTGGAAAGATTGAATTCGACATTTCAATGTGAAATGAACTTAGCCGAGGCTCAACTCGATCAAGAACATTGTTTTTTCTCCAATCTTTTTTAATTTACTGCTCGAGCGTAGACCGTGCGGGTGCTGCTAGTTATTCATAAACCACGTCTATCCTCTAAAATGTACTATTCTTTGACAACCGTCCTTCGCAAAAGAAAAAAAAAATCTAACCTTCTGAAATTATAACGCGTCTGTCAAGACGGATGTTAACTAGAAAAACAGATGGCATTAGGTGTAATAATTTAGATATTCAGAATCACATTGACCGTTTAAACTGTTAGATCATTAATACGACCATCTTGAGTAATTTAAAGTGCATAAGTAAAACTTGAGATCTATAATTACATAGGAATGCGAAATAAAAGTTTTTGTCAATATTCGTCAATATCAAAAAAATCTTCGCCAACGGGAAAAAATATAACCTTTTGAAATTATACAATGTCTGCCAAGATGTAGCTTCCCTAGAAACAGATTGCATCAGGTGTAATAATCTCACTAGATAATCAGAACTCTTGATTTAAGAAATATTTGACTTTTTATTTGTTTTTTTAAACAAATGTATTTATTTATTCTTTAAAATTCCCTCACCCTCACATCGGTCGTTCACAACTGTTAAATCTCTACTAATAATAAAGCTGAAGGTTTGTCTCTCTTTCTGTCCTTCTGTCTGTCTGTCTGTTACGCGCGTAGCGTCCAAACCGTTCGGTCGATTTTCATGCCACTTAAAACAAAATTAGTTTGTAGCATGTAGTTTTGCACCTCGAAGCGATTTTTCGAAAATTCCATTTCGTTCTTTTTCTATTCGAATTCTTAGCAGAAATTCGATAAAATAGGGAAGAAATATTTCATACACATTTTCAAGTCTTATGTCATTCGAAAGCTTGAAATTTTCTGCACAAAATGAAGTTTTTTCGAAGTTTCTACGATCATCAGGAGAGCTGTAATAATTGTTTTTAGAATCGCGGAATTCAAGGCTTATCTTCAGTAAAGCAAGCCAAGCGATTCTAAAAAGGTCATTCCATGTCAAGTGATCCAGCGTTTTTTACCTTACATTTTTGTATTTCTTTCAAATTTGGCTCATCAATTGTACCCCTTGAGGTAATCAAAAGTCTCAATTTTTAGATTTTTATCTCTATTATTTTTTCATTTATGAGACTTTGAACTTTGGAAAAACCCTCGTTTTTCCATGGATAAGGGAACATAAAAGGGACCATAACTCGGCACCAAATATAGATAGAACGATTTGGTAAATGGCATTTTAAAGTACGTTAGTTGCCGCTTATTCTGATATGCAACATGACTAATTTGATAAAAATTTACTTTTTCAAAAGATGAAATTTAAATTTCAAATTGAAATTTCTCGAAAAACATATAATGAATTTTTTTAAAAAAATTCTCAAAAATTTTTGTGTATTTTATCTATGTTTGTACCAATTTTTAGCTTGGGATCTCAATGGGATCATATTTTTTTGAATTTTTGAATAAAACTGTATAGGAAAAAAATGATATTTTTTAGATTCTATTTATTTAAATACTAAGTTATCTTGCTTGTGATGGTCTAAAAAGTAGTAAACAAGCATGAATATGTTTAAAGTGAGCTGGCATGAGCTTATAGATTTGTCAGGTTCACACCTTCACCCCTTCCTCCCCCGCACAACCACTCTTTTTTTTTTCAAAACTGTTCAAAATGTTAAAAAAAACTCTTTGATACAAAATGAATAGGAAACTCATTTAAAGTTGGTAAATGGGTTTCCTTATAACTAGACGAAGTATCCCCTCCTCCACCCAAATATACCATTAACACTGTACTATTATGACATCTAACCTGGGGATTGAATTGACTATTATTTATACTCTAGGTAAGTGAGCTAGCATTAACTTGTAAATTGGTCAGCTCCCCCTCCCTTCCTTCCCGATCCAACCATTTTTCCCCCAAACTGTTTCAAATGATAAAAAAAACCTTTTTGATACAAAATGAACAGTAAACTTATTTAAAGTTGGTAAATGGGTTTCCTCATAACAAGGCAAAGTAAAACCCTTCCCCCACCCAAATATGCCATTAACGCTACATTAATATGACGTCTTACCTGGGGATTGATTTGAAGATCATTTTCCCCCTAGGTATATATTGTTTTACAGACGAAGTGTTTGTTTTTTCAATCCGACCTTCACAAAGTGTATTTCCATTTAATATCTGAATTAAAACTTATGATTCATTTCATCCCCTTCTCCAGCACCAATCTTCAATTTTAGCGGAAGAAAAGAAACGGATACGCCCCAAGATCATAGCAAACAGCAAAATAGCACTGTTTCCCCTTGTTCTCATAATGTTTTCCCATTATTTTCACACAAAACTGAAAAGAAATCAAAATATCAGGTTATGTGTCAGTCCCAATCACTGCCTTTCCTTTTTCTTATTGGACAAAGCTCACGAGCTAATAGGAAAGAGTATAACAAACGGAACAAACTGAAACACTACCAGACAAAGGCTTTGAAATGGGGTTAGGCGGGATGATAAAAAAAAAATTGAGTGGGAAGGTAGGAAAAGGGGAGGAGCAATCTGTACAGAAGTTAAACAACAGGAGAGGTTATGATCAAAAAAGCAGTGTTTGTTTAATATATGTATATAGATATATCTTGCTGCATTACTTTCCTTTACAACAAAGTGAAAAATAACACAAACAATTAAAAAAATTAAATAACAGCTGCACACCAGATAATGTGTGAAGATAGTTATGGGGACACAGACATATGATCTGATATTTTGATTTATTTTCAGTTTTGTGCGAAAAGAATAGAAAAAACGATGAGAACAAGGAGAAACAGTGGTATTTTGCTGTTTGCTATGATCTTGGGGCGACCCATTTATTTCCTCCCTTAAAAATTGAAGATTGGTGCTGGGGTAGGAGATGAAATAAATCATAAAGTTAAATTTCAGATATTGAATGGAAGTACACTTTGAAGTACGGATCGAAAAGAAACACTTCGTCTGAAAAACAATATATACCTAGGGTGAAAATAATCCTCAATTCAATCCCGAGGTTGGACGTCATATTAGTATAGTGTGAATGGTATATTTGGGTGGGGAGGGGGATACTTCGTCTAGTTATAAGGGAACCCATTTACCAACTTTAAATAAGTTTACTATTCATTTTGTATCAAAGAGTTTTTTTTTTAAACATTTTGAACAGTTTTGAAAAAAAAAGAGTGATTGTGCGGGGGAGGGAGGGGGGATGAACCTGACAAATCTATAAACTCATGCCAGTTCACTTTAAACATATTCATGTTTATTTACCACTTTTTAGACCATCACAAGCCAGACAGCTTAGTATTTAAATAAATAGAATCTAAAAAATATCATTTTTCCCCATACAGTTTTATTCAAAAATTCAAAAAAATATGATCCCATTGAGATCCCAATCCAAAAATTTGTACAAACATAGATAAAATACACAAGAATTTTTGAGAATTTTTTGAAAAAAATTCATTATATGTTTTTCGAGAAAGTTAAATTTGAAATTTTAATTTCATTTTTTGAAAAAGAAATTTTTTATCAAATTAGTCATGTTGCATATTAAATTAAGTGGCAACTAACGTACTTTAAAATGCCTTTTACAAAATTGTTCTATCTATATTTGGTGCCGAGTTATGGTCCCTTTTATCTTCCCTTATCCATGGAAAAACAGGGTTTTTCCAAAGTTCAAAGTCTCATAAATGAAAAAATAATAGAGATAAAAATCTAAAAATTGACTTTTAATTACCTCAAGGGGTGCAATTGATGGGCCAAATTTGAAAGAAATACAAAAATGTAAGGTAACATTTTTCTCAGATTTTGGATCACTTGACGTGGAATGACCCAAAATGGTTAATGAAATGAATTATTTTATCAACGGAAATCAACTTTTAATGTTGTTACCATGGTTACGTTTTTATTTCGTTTATTTGTTTCGTTCTGTTTCCATTAATAATTTTAAAAATGTATTTGTTTTTGTAGCAATCCAAACTCCAAGCCTTATTAAAATTAGTCAAATGAAATATAATAAAATCGTGATAAGATGGCACCTGTCAATCAAACGAGAAATCGAGTCCTTTCTTTAAAAAAGGTAGAGAAGGAAGAAACTTACGCGTACCATTTTTGTGAGTTTAGAGATATTTTGGCGATCTGACGAGTTGTGTAGAAGAGGGAAACATTGTTTAACTAAATGAGGTCAAAAAAGAAACAACATGATAGTAAACCATTCTAAATTTATCGTCTGGCAAAACATATTTTATTTCCTTTTTTTATTTCAATATAAATTGCAGTAAATGGCTTGAGTGAACGAGTTTGGCTTTTAATTTATCATTTGCTGGTTGATGTTTGTCGGTGTTTATTGTTTTTATTATCATGGTGAAGAATAATGCACGAAATTTCTATTATTTTGTTTTTGAAGTTAGGAAAGAAAACTTTCTTCTTCTTTTAAACTTTGGTAAGATTTCTGTGAGCAGCAAAATTGTTCTTATTTTCTCTTTTGGTTTATTTTTGTGCACCTCCCCTTGGGGTTGTATTTGAATTTCCCCAAGGGGGTTTTTACCCCTTTAATGGGGTAAATCAGTGTTAATTTCAATGCAGACAAAAGTGATATGAATTGGCGCGAGCACTTGGCGAAATATCGCCAAGCTTTTAGTCGCCAAGTGTTTGACGCCAATTTGGCGACATATCGCCAAGTTGGCGGCAAATTTGGCGAAAAAATTTATTTTTTTTTATTTGGGTTCAATTTGGTGCTTTTGGCGATATTTTGCGAAAAATCCACTGATTGATGTTAAAATCGGCGATATTTAGGAGATTAATCATTGAAAAACATTTTTTTGCATTGTTTTGTGGCAAACTAGGGATGTAAATGTTTGAATTGTTATCTTGCTCACTCCAAGCACTATTTTAGCACTTAAGGCATCTACTAAGAAATTTACACGTAAAAGGAAGTAGTGTGGGCTCCATGCCAAATTTTTATATCATTCTTTAAGAGAATTATAGTTGAATAACTAAAATAGAGTATTTTTACTGCTATATCAATTTTTTACAATTGAATTTTTAATTTTATACCACGGGCAAAGCCGTGCGGGTACCGCTAGTCATTAATATTAGCATATCGAGTTATTTTAAGTGCATAAGTAAAGATTGAGACCTACACAGAGAGAGTTCAGCGAAAATTAAAGTTTTTGTCAATACAGCTCTCGTTGTTTATTAAAATCACATTTGTTCCGAAAATATTTAATTTCATTAAGAGGCTGATTTTATAAACCGGCATCTATAAAATTACAAAAAGAAAAGGTTATAAAAATTTTACAAAATAAAAAAGAAATTAATTACTATTATCTATATTTTATTTTAAGTTAATTAAAGCACAATTCGAATTTAACTTGCATGTAGAAATTACATTTTTTAAATTATACAAGGGTTTTAAAATATTGACTTATTGTTGTTTGAGAAACATAATTTAAAATGAAGGACTCAACATCATTTGCGAGTTTATAAAAGCTCTTGTAACTTTCAGTATTACCTCCTCATTGCTCTAAAGAGTACAGTATGACAGAAAGCGCTTTTCTGACCTCAGCTGATTTCGGAAAATTTGGCACTATGACTGAGATTTCTTCATCTTCGGAGACCGATTCTTCCACTACTTGGTGTGATATAACTCGAGAATTTATTATTGCTGTTGCAATTCATAGTCAGAATTTTCTCCTGATGTTTGGAAAATTATCATCTATCGAAAGATATTGTGAAAATTTGTTTATAAATTTCGTGTTTCTTTTTTTTCTCCTTTTTTAACATATACTCTCCGAAAGCTTGATTTTATAAAGCGGTGCTAATGATTTTATTAAAGGATGGTTTTAACATGTTTTGATATAGTAATGATTCAGTGCTTCCCGATTTGATTTGAGAAAGCGGCTGATTTTATAATCCAGTGATTTTATTAGTGGCCGTCACTGTATTCCCTAAAGTGTAGTTCGTCAATATTCCTGAAAATATAGTTCGTCCGTACTCTCTAATTTGAAATGCATTCAGTTTCCTGCAATACTTTAAAAACCCTTCTGAAATTTTTAATAATGAATGTCTGTACAACTGAAATTACTTCAAGAACAAATGAATAGGAACAATCCTAGTCTCACATTAAATCATCTAGTCAGGATACATGTATATAATTTAATTTGTCTTTGTCTCTGAAACACCAGTAGTTCTATAATGAACATTATACACTGTAAAAAATAGATGTTTTTACAGTATAATACAGCTAATTTTACAGTGATAAACGGTAAAGTTGCTAGTTTCACAGTTTATTACAGTGCATTTTACAGTTTTAAACTGGAACCTCTGCTGTCAGTACTATACTGCCGTGCTAAGCACAAAAGTGGTATCTGCAGTAGAGCTCAAACTGAGATATAACTCTTTAAAGTTTTGCGCCACTATGCATTTGCTTCAGATGAAACTTTTTCAGAATTTTTTAAAAAAAATTCCCGTTCTTAAATGAACATATTGTTTTGTATTTGGGTAAAAAAAGTCACAAAGAGGCATCTGCTGGTGATAACTGAATTTTGTTAAAAAGTGCAGATACGACTTTTGTGCTTAGCACGGCAGTATACTGTCGTTTTTGCAGTATGATATAGTGTATGATAGGCGTAAGCATTCCGTTTCACGAAATTTTCTGTCGAAGCGCCCCTATGTAAATTCCTGTGCATCAAAAGGCATACGTGCCAAATTTGGCAAAGATCTGACGTAAACTGTATTGGAATGGTTAAATTTTGATTTTGGTCATGACTACTTCTTTTACATAGCCTCACCTCTCCCCCTTCTTGTAGGTTATTACTCCAACATTAATTTTCAGTTTTTTATTTTATTTTATTATTTTTATTTATCATAGACAAATTGCTATTAATTTTTATTTCGGTCATGACTACTTCTTTTACACAGCCTCACATCTCTCCCTTCGTGTGGGTTATTACTCCAACATTAATTTTCAGTTTTTCATTTTATTTTATTATTTTTATTTATCATAGACAAATTACTATTAATTTTTATTTTGAACTTCATTTCATTTCATTTCATTTCACACTCCAGGGTCCCCCGTACCTACCACAGTTTCGTAGTTTAACCGGGATAGGGCCCTGAAGAGCGCTCTGTTCTTAATTTTGAACCAGAACCTAGGGTCGAGCAAACCATAGGCCCAGCACCTCCAGAGGTATCGTTTCACTTGGAGGACATTGTGGCCACGACATTTTTAACGCCTCCCAGCCACCATTAATCAAGACGGTGGATCTTTGATCGGCTGGGATCGAACCCGGTTCCCTCCGGACACGAGTCGTATGCCTTACCGATCGGGCCACCACGGCCCTATTTTGAACTTCAGACGTCGGGTAGTCCTTCCTTCAGATCGGACTCAAAGTGTTAAGCAGGGTTCACCCGGTGCTCCACCTTCTCGGACGTCCATCGGTCCCTACTACTCCGAGTGGTTTCACCCATTTCCTGCACAGACACACACACATATACCGAAATTCATCATTACGAAAACCATAACTTGAAATCAAGAGGTCAAACTCCAGTCCCCTTTTTTCGTGCCAAATTGGAAACGGGGCACGTTGTTTTTTGTCAAAGTTAAAATTATTTTAATGATTTACGATTGATACAAGTCAACATTTCTTCGTCGATATGTGATAATGATTCTCAAACGTGTTTCATCTCTTTTTTAAAGCTCAAAACGGCTTTAAATTTACATTTAAATTAAAAGAAATGAACTAATAGTCTGCAGAATAAACTTTTTAAAAAAGTTTTTGGAGCATAGTAGTAAAATGATTCGTTCATACTAGGGGAAAAATTAAGCAAAGGTTAGTTGGTACTACGGAGATACAATTTATGAAAACTACCAAATTTAAAAAACATAAAAATTTACTTATATGATGGGGGGTGCCACTCTATTATCCATAGGATGCTTTTGGTGTTTATACTGAAAGAGAAAAACACTAGCTTAAAATGGATACCTAAATCAACTTAATCGGCTGAAAAATAAATAAATTATAAATATTTTTCTAAACCCATACCAAAGAGGTGACTCCGAAAAGTGGTCAAAAATTGAGCTTAAAAAAGTATCCAATAGTTAATTTTATTCAAAAAATGTTTAAAAAATAATTTGAAAATGTCTCATAGGTATCCATGCGCAAGAAACATTGAGCAAAATCCGAGGAAAAATGGCACATGGCATTGGGTGATTAGCCGCAAAAAAGCCTCTAAATGAGCCGCAAATGAAGTTTCTTTGCATGTAAATTGGTTGTAGCGTGATTTTGGTCGGACAATTAACTGTCCAAACAATAAATATTTTCCTATGGCTATTGACCTGTTAATTGTCATTCCTTCTGTTTATAAATTTGTCCGAACAAAAAACTCTCACAGTTGACCATTTAGTCATAAGAGCTAATATTTAGAAAAGTGCCAATTTGAGTCCCAAGTGAATTTTTACTAGTATTTCAATAACTAGTTAAAAAAATAATTTTCCCCAGAAAGAAGATAAGTTTTGCTCTCATTTCATATAATAACATCAGAAAAAAAAATTTTTTTTCTTCAGAAAATTTTGTTTTTATACATCAAAAATCAGATCGGTAACGTGTCCCAAGTAGCAAAGCTTCGCATGAAAACAGGTCATGCGCACTTTCTAACTTCCCCAAAAAACGCACTTGCACAAAAAAACGATTCTATTTTTACCCCTTTGTTAATATTTTACTTCATTTTTGTTTTAATCGATTCCTGATTTTCTAGCCGATGCGAAATAAGCATGTCCCAAGTTCCGCCGTTAGAGAGGTAACAATACTTTCCGATCTATGTTTAGGATCCCAAAATCATTTCTTGCACCTATACCACGTGATACTGAATACCTGGTGGGATGTTTTATCGAATCGTAATTAAAAATTTGCATTTCTGCATCTAAAATTGTAGGTAAGATTTTTTAAAGTGATTTTATAAAATGTGTGTCATTTAAGTCATCAGATCGGTAACACGCTCTAAAACGCGCAGTTTTTATTATTTTAAAAATTATTTTATATATAAGTATAGTCCTTTATTACAAGTAAAAAAACCACGTGTTTGATTTTGGTTTAGCGCAATCGACTCGGAAATAAAATAAAAACTTTGTCAGTTTGTCAGATCGGTAACAGTCAGAGCGGTAACATTGAAAAACAGCGAATATGTTACCGAACTAACTCACACGTTTCAGAATTATAAAAAGCAAAAAGCATAGGTCTTAGCCATATATATTGAATAATTTTGTTCTTAAAAAATGAAAAGCAATGTGTTTTAGTACAGTTGCTTCATTTGTGGTTTGTATGACCTAACAATAGAAGTTAGTAAAATAAGAAAAATTGACACTGCAGAAATTAAGTTAATTAATTATTATTTTTTATTTATTTATTTATTTTTTTGGTGCTTCAATTTTTCATAACTTCGCTAAATAACTAGCTAATAACTAGCATGCTAAATTTGAATTTCTGATCAAGAAATTAAATTTCCTGCAACTAATTAAAGAAAAGCAAGCAGCAGAGTTGTGTGTTGAAAAAGTTGAAGTTGAATGTTGTTTCAAAACAAAACAAATGTTTTATGAGCTTGGATTTCCTAATCTTATAATTTATTTTGTCTAAAAATCTTATCTCTCATTTTTATTTCCAAGAAATGCATTTTTACAATGAAATTTGATTTTTTAGCTAATATATATGTTTTAATATAATTATCTTAATTCTATGTTAAAAATGCAAGGAAAAGACATCATTTTTAGAGATGTTAACGAAGATTGAAAGCATAAACTCAAATATGTAGCTTGTATTAACATCAGATCTGTAACACTCATCAGATCTGTAACGGCATAAAAGTGAGTAATCTAAGGAGGGGGTAAATAACTTCCTTGACCTCCCCCCTTTTATTTTCTTGCATTTATACCCAATTTAGACTTAGAATCCAATATTAATTTTTTTCTGCAAAAAAATTTTTTTATCAGAAAACTCCAACTTCAAATTGGCACTTTTCTAAATATTGACTCATAAATTGTCATTTTTTTTTTGCACAACACCTTACCGCACACAAAGATAAATATTCATTAAAGATAAAAATATTTTTGAAAAAAAAAAATTGAACCGACTTCGGAACTTCACTCAGCAAATGCTCTAAAAAGTAAAAAATAACTTTATTCTTTGAACACCATCGATACTACATTTAAACATAAGTTTTGAAGTCGGCGCAAAAAAGCTAAAGAGAATCATTCGAAACTATAAATATTAATTTAAATGAATCCAGGTTCTTTATTCGCATTCGCATTCATTGAAAAATACATATTTATGCAATGGTACAAATATTCAGCTCTCAATTTTCAATGATTTCTCTGAAAATGTTGGCAAAATATAGTAAGCATCATTTTACCTATAGTTTTTGCGCCGACTTCAAAACTTATGTTTAAATGTAGTATCGATGGTGTTCAAAGAATAAAGTTATTTTTTACTTTTTAGAGCATTTGCTGAGTGAAGTTCCGAAGTCGGTTCAATTTTTTTTTTCAAAAATATTTTTATTTTATTCTTTTTAGTGTAAATGTACATATAAAATAAGGTAATGTTTCCATTGCAAAACTTCACCTAATTTTCTTAAGTAAATGCTTCATAAAATAAACTATGTAAGGAAAAAAAGGAAAGAAAGTATCAACGCGTCTAAAATTTGAACGATTGACACTAAAAAAATAATCCTCGTTATTCTCCGGTATTTATTTGTGTACTAGCTGCCAGGGCAGCTAGATTAGCTTCCTGCGGCATGTTGATGCATAACGTCCTCTCTCTCTAACTTTTACATCATTCTGAAGTTATATTATTTGATAGAATTTAATGTTCATTCGATTTCAAGACATACCACGCACGTGGCCCGGCGTTGCACGGACACTTCGTGCCTTGAAAGTAGTGAGGAAATTTTCAAGAAACTACTCCCCGCCAAGGCGGCTCGCTAACAGGCGCTTCACGCCTTTACTTTTTTCCTATATAAAAAATCATTCGAATTATTGAGATGCTACGCGTCTTCAAGATGGTGAGGAGAGTTTCAGTAAGTTCAGCTCGCTCAAAGAAAAAAAGCAGACAAAGACACTCAGTTTTTAATATAAGTAGATGGCTTTTCAACAAATGAATGTTTCAAAATATTACAAGTAGCTAGCGATAAAAATTCTACGTAAGTGGCCCGCTTATGAGTTTCGTGTTTGATTTAGTTAAGCCTTCATTCAAAATTCTCATTATCATTGTTATTACTGTTTCATAGCAACGACGGTTTGCAAGAATGGATTTCATATTTAATCATTTATTAGGCTTAATCGCTTTAAACTTGACTACTTATTAATTGATATCTTCGCTAATTAAAATCGTATAATTATATAGATTGAAACTAATGAAGCCT
>JAXGGA010011316.1:0-42951 GCA_038373865.1 Uloborus plumipes
GGGGATGATTAATACCACAGATGTCATTTTTGATAGAGATCATATTAAAACTGCTTCAGAACACACTTTCCAATGGTTATGTGCTGCAATCTGTTAATAACGAATTGAAACAATACCAAGGAACAAATTGAAAACTATTATTTGGTTGAGATGTTCATTTTGGGTATATTCAGACCCCTTTTTGGACCATCCCTAATAGTGATGCAACGAATATTCGGCCGAGGCCGAATACCTATTTAACTATTCGGAATTGGCCGAATACTGTACAAAAAATGTATTTAATTTTTGCAAATTGAAAGTTTTATGTATTTTTAATTATTTTTATCACGTTTAATGAGCATTTTAAATGAAATGTTGTTATACTATGATATTTTGTCATTTTGAGGGTATTCACTAATTTTACTGTCAACTTAAACTGCGTGTACTATAAACCTTGACCATCTTAACACATAAAATAAATCTACAAAATCAAATTGGATAAAGCAGAAAAACAAAATACACTTTTTCTTGCATATTACAAATGTTGGTATACTTGTTTTATGAAACTAATTCTTATACATAAAAGATTTAAATTGATAAAATATAAGCATGAATCATATATGAAACAATGGTCAGTTCTTCCTTTATCAAGATAAAATGCGTATAAAAATGGAATAGTATGATAGAAATATGCTTCTTTCCCGATCTTTTATTTTTAAAAAATTAAATATGAGAATTTAAAACATAAAAATAGCATTTACCCTACATAACAGTTCTAAACAGGGTTGGCAAGGTTTTGGACAGAACGGTAAAAACCACGGTTTAAACCATGGTCCAAAACCCATGTGTCCAAAACTGTCCTAAACTGTCCAAAACTACATTTTTAGTACAATTTTATATTTTGAACAAATATCAAAAGCACAAAATTTTACTTGAAGTTAAGACTTAATTTATTTAATGTAAACATTTAAATATGTACATAAAAACATATATAAGATTTTCAGCTGATACTAATCTAGCTACTTAGAAGTTACTATTCTTCATTAAAAAATGATTTAGTTGTCATAAGTTATATAATTTTATTTTTAATACTAGCAAAACTTCTTTTAAATATAGATGCAAATGAGGGTGTTCAAAAGGTACAATAATCGACTTAAATGCAAAAAATCAGTTTTGCAACTAATTAAAAAGATACACAAAATTTGAGAATGTTACAGCGACATTTACTGAATATTTAATTATTTCACAAAGTATTAGGAATAAATTTAAAAGTAGTACAAATTATCTGCTTCAAGAGTGTTTTTTTTGACAGTACTACCAATTCCTATTAATTTATGAAATTTTTATGCAGTGGAGTTATGAGTAAATTGTTCATTTTTTAACGTATAATTAAATTACTAATATAATTAAATATTGTCAAATTTTAATTAATTACAACTGATTAACACTGAGAAACTAAGATGTATGCATTATCAATATTACAGCTAATAGAAATTAGACAGCTTAAAACCCTTTTGCCATGCTTTAGACAGTTTAAGACACTTTTGGACAGTAAAACCCACTTGTCCTGTCCAAAACCAGTTTTGGACGTTCAAAACTCCAACCCTGGTTCTTAAGTATTCTTTGTAATCTTTACAATTGTGAAAATCATAAAACTAAGTTTTTTCTGTGCAAACAGATTATGAGGCAAAAAACATTTTTTGGAGATGAGTCTCTTTCTTTTCGTTTTTTTTCCCTAAAATTTTACCAGATTTAGAAAATAAGTGTTTATTACATTTGGTACATGTAGTGAACATCTAGTTCTGAAATGTACTTTCTGGTTTGTTAAGATAGGTTAGGAAATTTAATTCTCACTAGTAAAACCATTTCGTTTTTTTCAAAAAATATTTCTAGGAACGATAACAGTCAATTTTTCTCTTGGTGCCTACACGGATAAAAGTCTAGATTTATCTAACTATATCTTTATATTGGAATACCTTCAAATAAACATTTCTCATATGGTTTGTTGCTGCTAATTTTGGTAAATTTAAACACAAATTACAATAAAAAAAATATAGGATACATTTCCATTCTGAATCATTTCAGTTTATTTTTTCCCCTTATTTATATGGAAGAACTTTATGAAATACTTTTTTAGAAGCTTAAATGTAGAGCTCTGATCTTTAAGAACAATTGGTAAGGAAATACATTCTTCTTTGGTCTTCTTTTGAGTAATTTTTTGGCCGAAAATGGCCGAATATTTTTGAAGTTTGAACTACTGTTACCATTTTCAAAAAGAATTACTCCAAATTTTTTAAAAAATCTTTAATAATGTGTATTGAACTCATATTCATACAAGAGTATGCTTTAAATGCCGCCTGTGCTTTGTTTATTAAAAAAAACAAGTTAACTATTCGGCGGCCGAATAGCCGAATATTCGGCCTTGAGTTTGGCCGAATATTCGGTATTTGGTATTCGGCCAAATCACTATTCGTTCCATCCCTAATCCCTAAAAAGGGACGCTAGGCATTAATGGGTTAATACTGGGTATCTATAACTTCTACAAAAAGAGAAATAACATAAGAAAGGCTTCAAACTTTGTTGTAAAGAAATTAGTTAATTAAATTTACGTATCAAAAGTAGTATAATAGAAATTATTTAGAAAAAAAAGATACACAAGGAATGGTAAAACACTACAAAGAAACCTGTATAAATGTATTCATATTATGTGTGTATGTATTACTGTTAAAATTATGATAATTGAATAGCTTTTCCAAACTAAAATTGATCATTATACGTTTGGGTCAATTGGGGTAATGGAAAAGCATTCAATGAATGTTGAGGCTCAGAAAGATGTTATCTGTAGTGTGTTACTGGAAGTGGTTTTGTTTTGAATACTCTGTTTTAAAATTTAAACTTTATATTTTTCCATGAACATGTTATTTTTAAAAAAAATAATTCCATACGTTAAGCAATGGTACTTTCCGCAGTCACATTAGCGCACACAGACCTGCAATTTTTGAAAAATATCGCTAATCTTGCAATATGAAAAAAAAAAAGGTCTAGTACTGAAATCTATTGCACACACTAGGTAGCTTTGTTGTTTAAAGCTGAACTGCAGCTGCTGTATTTTTTACAATTAGAATATCGCTCTAAAACTGTAAAATCAATAAAAAAATTAATAAAAAAAAGTATACAATAAACGATTTTAATCAAGCTCATTAAAAACAACAATACCTGAAGTTTCAAGCAAAAACATCCTAGAAATATTACCTAGTAAAAACATTTGGTGGATTTTATTTCCTTCTGGATTTCTGATATTTCGCTGCAAGGAAACGCAATTTTGAATCGCTGAAAAGACATCATATTGATAACCACGCATGATATCACTTTGGTGAATAGCATTTCATGCCACAGGAAATGGCCCATCATGCAGTTATGATATGGAAAGTAGTAAAGGGAATGGATGTCAGCTCAATGCATGCCCACACTTCAAAAACGGCTCACTTTTCCTTTTCATCATACTCTATAACGCTGTTGATGCTATACTGCCTCTGCACTCCACGTAAGGAGTCCTGTGTTCTTAAGAAAATGAGCCCCTCAATATAAAGTGGAGAAGTAATTCTTTGCTCTGTAAAATAATTTAGTTGAAATCAAAGTGAATTTGAAATATGAAATAAATAGATCAACTTATGCTGATTGAAATAAATAGGTTTTGTACATGAATTCAGGGGTTCCCATAGGGGGTGGGGGATCATGGCGCAAGTTGGGCCATCAAAATTGTCGGGGGGGGGGATTTTTTTAAACTAAATTTTTTATTTATTTTTTAAATTTAAATTATGAGCGGATTTTTTGATAAATTATTCATTAATTTATTTTTTTAATTTAAATAATTTCGTTTATTTCTCTATTATTATTGTTATTTTTTGTGCGTGTGTGTGTGCTTGAAATGTCTGGAAGGAAAAAAAGCGAGTTTATTCTGCGCATAATTCGAACTTTTAAAAAAATAATAATATTTTTAAAAACAAATAGTTATTATTTCAAAAATAGATAAATAATATTGAAAAAAAAAAACAAATGAAATAAAAAAGAGGGGTAAAGCTAAAAATTAAAAGCATGTGAGCGTTGTAAAAAATTGGGGGGGGGGGATTTGCGCATTGAGCTTCGTGGGCACCCCTTCGTGAATTAACTGATTAATTGATTGCTTTATGTCCCTTTCTATTTGTTAGAATTCAATAGGTTTTTATAATCCATCCCGTAAAAATGAGAAAAACATGAAAAAATGACATGCAATAGGATGCAAGCTGACATTTTTAACGTTTTGCGTGAAATCTATTCAAATTTCAAGCTCTAAACAGAATTTCTTTGAAACATTTTTCTTTAATTTATTTCCTTTTATTATTTGCTTTATATTATACAATACTATTGTATATGCAGGGTTGCCACAGGAAAAATTCAATAAAAAAGTAGCAAAAGTAGCCAAAAACGTGTAAAAAAGTTGCAAAAGATAGTCTCAAAATTACAAAAGTTGCAAAAAAAAAAGTAGTCCCCAAAATTGAAAAAGTTTCAAAAAAAAAAAACAGCATTCATGATCAGATAAATGAAGTAAGAAACAAATAATACAGCTGAAAATTTAACACTTGTAAAAAGTTCTCATCTGTTTTGCTGAGAAAGTTATGTGCAATTACAAAAAAAAAAAAACTTTTGCCAAAACTTATTAAAAAAGGGAGCGCTCATATCGTCGTCACTATGCTAAAATAACGAATGTGAAAAATCGCGTTTTTCAAGTTCGTTTTTCAAGCTCAAATTTTACAAATACTTAAAATTAAAATGATACCTTCAAACGGTAGTTTTACACTTAAAGATATCTTTAAAAATTTTAAAACTGAAAATAACCAAGCACGTCAGGTGGGAAAAAAATATATTCAGTGTTTTGGCTCTCCTGAAAAGTGCGAATTTTCACATTCGTAAGTTTAGCATGGTGCCGATGCGCCTTCGAAGGAGTACTTTTAAAATTTCTATTTCACGACACTTATAAGATGTGTTAAAAATAGTTTAGTACTTACAAATTTGAAGAATTTTGGAGTTCTTTTAGTGGTATTAAAAATTTGCAGGGAAAGATGTATTAAGGTATGTTTGCAATAACTACAATAAAAATAATTATTGAGGAAAAAACATTTAATTTGTACAATTATTCAATAATGATAATTTCATTTTTAATTGCAGTTTCAAACTAAATAAGAAAATTAAAACAAAACGGCAATAATAATTTTTTCAGTGAGAAACTACAAAAAGCATTTTTAAAATAGTTTTGAAAACTTTCCGAAGGGGTTTGAACCAGGGTTGGGTTTTTGAAGTCAAAAACCAGTTTTTGACATGACATGTCGAAAACCTGTCGAAAACCCGTCAAAAATCTGTCGAAAACGTCAAAAACATGTCGAAAACCTGTCTAAAACTCAAACACAGTGGTTATTGAGATTTTTTATAAGCATATACGGTTTCTCATCCTGAAAAATATTAAATAAAAATTTATACATCTTATCAATCAAGTTTAATAAACATCAAATTAATAACTTTAATGAAAATTATTTCTCATTCTTTTAAACTAACTTGTTTTGCCGTGAAAAAAGTTAAATATTAAAACTTATATCCAGCTTTTAAAGTAGTTTTGTTCAAATGTTTTAATAACTATCAATTAGTTATCTTATCAATCAAGTTTAATAAAAATTAAATTAAATTTATTGAAAATTAATTAGCATTCTTTTAAATTAACTTGTTATGCCGTGAAAAAAGTTACAAATATTAAAACTTAAATCCAGTTTTTAAAGAAGTTTTATTTAAATGTTTAAAAACTATCAATTAGTTATCTTATCAGTCAAGTTTAATAAAAATGAAATTAATAAATTTAATGAAAATTAATTCTCATTCTTTTAAATTAACTTGTTATGAAATGAAAAAAGGAAAAGTATTAAAACTAAATCCAGTTCTGTTTAAATGGTTTAATAATTATTAATTAGCTATTTTATCAATCTAAAAAGCTTTACGTCAGAATTTAAAGTGATTTGTTTTTTCTTTTGAGTAAAAGCAAAACTAAATTAATTAGTACTCAGTGTACAAATCTGGGAGGGGGGGGGAGGGCTCGGGAGTAAATAATGGTATCTGACAAATTCTAAAAATCGGACTATTTCAAATCAAAATTTTAAAAAATCATTTGTAAAAATTTATTAAGTATATCCAAGACACACAGCACTTAATTAATGTAGCCACTTCATTTTCAAAATAAAAAAACCTGTTACAGTAATTTCTCGAAGCAATAAAGCCATATGTTTGATTTTTTTAAATGCTAGTTACCATTACTTACTCCCGAGCCCTTCAATTATATTTAGGATTGATAATTACACTTTATTTTAATAACCTAAAACTCCAAAATTTTACTTCAGTGTCTGAAATCAGAAATTGTAAAATTCATTTGAAAATGTATTTTGATTATCAATATCAAATTTAAACATGTTTTGGACGGAAATTTAGGTTTTTGACAATTATGTCAAAAACCATGTCAAAAAGGGGTTTTTGACATGACGGTAAAAACCACGCTTAAAACCGGATAAAACCTCCGACTGTCAAAAACTTGCCAACCCTGGTTTGAACCCTAAACACCCACCCCTTCAATACGGCCCTGACTCCACATATTCTGCAACATGAGATAGTGTGAGAGAGGACTTGCGATGGAAGTCTGAAGTGGAGAAATAGAGCTCCTAATTATAACGTTCACTAGTACTTTGTCCCTTGAAAAAAATCAGAAATATAATGCTAATATTACAAAACTTGACAACATTGAAACAAAATCAGCGATTCAGTACTTTTTGTGGCAAGTGAAAAATCATGCTTAAAATGATTGCGGAGTTTTTTTTTTTTTTTAATGAAAGTTTCAGTAAAAATGAGAATGGATTTTATGTGCTTATCTTTTAACAAAGCTTTGATGCACACTCAAAAAAAAAAAAAAAAAAGTTGTGCAAAAGGATTCTTATTTTTTGCACAACAACTTTTGCACACACACTTGAAAATCCACATAAATGAGCTCTTTAAAATAAAGAAAAACTTTAAACAACACACCTCTTATACCCCTGTTTAATTTATATCCCTTTGTATAATTTTCCTCTATTTAATCAGAAATTCTAAAAATATTAATCAATGAGTTACTTCAACTTTCACATATTTCAACTGGAAGCTTATGCAAAAACTACCCCTTAAAAAATTAATACAATAAAATAAGAAAGAAGCTGATTAAGGTTTTAAGTAAAAAAATACGTATTGCAAGTAAAACATTTTACAATTAAAAGCTCATTTGCTAAATATTTAGTACACTTCCCACCAAAAAAGTAATTACAATCGATAAAACATAAAAGTCATGGTTGAAAAAAAAAGAACTATGGATATAATATGCTTCAGCTAGCTTATGTTAAAATAGCTGTCAAATTCTAAAATAATTGAAATTACAAGATGTGCACAATTATTGAAATCTCTAACAGTGTAGAATTTTGGGCGAAGCTCGTGCTTGATGTCTGTAAGTTCCTAAAAATAAATTTTTACTTAATCAGCTGTTTATTATTAAAATTCAGTTAAAGGAAAGTCTTAAATAAGTCAGTTCCTTTAATCTATTAAACTTTGAGCTGATTTTCCCCCCAATATATATCAAACAATTAGATCCACCCCTTTCTTCAGTCTATGGCTATTAAGCAAATCACTTTTCACCCAAAAGCTAAAGTAGCGAAGAGATTATTCCAACATCTAAGCCCCTCCCTGATTGATATTACAAAAAATAATAGTGGATCTGTCCATTATAGAAGGCAAAGGAATGTTCCTTTTTTAGGTGACAAAAAAGTAAGAATAAAAAATAATGGGTTTCAAATTAATAAATAAAATTAAATAGGGAAAAAAATCAAGATTTTCGAATGAAAACTTGCTGTGGAAAAAAAGAAGTCTCCAAAAAAGTAGCTCCAGAGAAAATAAGTTGCTTTTTAGCCTGTTTGTGCTCAAAAAAAGTCTCCTAAATCGCCTAGAGTCAAAAAAAAGCAGCAAAAAGTAGCATTTAAGTGGCCTGTGGCAACCCTGTATATGAAACCTATTGAATAGGTTTTTATAATTCATTCCGTAAAATGAGAAAAGTAGGAAAAAAGCACGAGGGAGTAAGAAGCAATAGGATGCAGGCTGATTTTTTGTAACGTTTTGAGTAAAACGTATGCAAATTTCAAGCTTTAAATAGGATTTCCTTGAAAAGCTTTTCAAAATGATGCTGTATCAGCGCCAACCAGAGCTGATATACCAGAAAGCAACTTAACTTGACACTAAACGTCACTACGCGCGGAGCCAATAAGAGCTCAGAAGCAGTTAAGTATCTTCTCTAATTCGCCAAGTAGGCTGTGACATATTATCTAGCTCGTTTTTCATTGGCTGACGTCACGCCGCCAGTGTCACGAAACCTTGCAGCGTAGTATAGTCAAGGGCAGATCTAGATATGTGTTAACCCATTTAGGCCAAAGTTTTTTTTAACATTTTTTATCTGCTTAAAACTCTTACTTGGAATGGTTTACACACATTTTAGGCTTTAAATAGTTCGCCGTTGCCATATTTATTAAGTTATGTAACGTCCTGTTTACGGGAAATTTTGCAGATATGTGAGCAAAATGCGACCTTAATTGACTTTACTTTTGCAAAGTAACATTACAGAAGGCATCTGGGATCAATTTCAAGCAAATCGTTTTAAAATAGTTTAATTTTATGAAAAATAAGTTCGCAAAAAAACTTACTTTCTGTGGCTCCCCCTTCTGGATCCAGGGGTGATTGTGAGTTCATGAAAAAATACCTGAAAGTTTTGAAGAGAAGTGTGCATGTGGGGGGGGGGGGGTGTTTTTTTTCAAAAAACCAAGGCTCCTATTATTTAAGCACACCTAATTTTATAATTATACATATTTAATAATAAATTGTCTTTTATAAACAAACAAGACACGTTTCATACATTCGAATAGTTTCAAATAGTTTCTAGTCAAAAACAATAGAATGGCATCTTAACATTTTTGCTCGATGAATATTATTAGTAATTATCGGAAAATCACCGAAAATTCGAAAAAAAAAAAAAAAAAATACCGAAGGTGGGAAGAGAAAAGCATAATTAAAAATATTTTATTTCCGGTATTTTCGACCATGAAAATACCAGAATCGATCATGAAAATACCGGAAATCCGGTAAAATACCGGAACACAATCACCCCTGTCTGGATCGTTGCTTGACAGATCTGTCTGAAAATAGCTGTCAATAATTGAACTCTGATGTCCAAATAGTGGCTCTAACTGGTTTTCTCAAGAAGGACTATTTAACTTGTGAAAAAAAATCTTTAGTAAAATGATATGCCCATTACTATTTTTTTGTATGCAGTAACTAACAAGCGTCCCGTTTTTAGGCTACTGGGCATAAAGGGGTTAAGGGAGGTGTATTTGATTTTTTTTACGCATCATTTACTACTCATTATTGTTTACAAATGCTGACCTCAAATATTTTAGATGTCCATTGCGAAACTTACCCGAGAACCCTAAACCTCCTTTCTGCTAGCATCTAAGATAGTCTGAAAATGCCCTTTTCTTTAACTTCAAAAGTTAAAATTTTTTATTGGAGAGTCCCTCAAGGGAGGGGTGATCCCCCCTCCCTTATCCGTCAAAACTACTAGTACCATTTCTTTATCACAAAACAGATCAAAATTTCTTCTACCATTTTTACGTCTCAAAATTTAAATTTTCGCATTTTTACAGTACTTAGCGTCTACGCGCTTCATATAATAAATAAATTGAAAAAAAGCATGAGAGAAGCAATTTTGCTCACTCATTAAAAGTTTCAAGAAATTGCTTTAATAAAAAATTGCAAAGCTAGATTTCAAAGGGAAGGAAATAATTACAGTGAACGCTGGTTAATTGAATCAATCGCTTTAATGAATTAAATCGTGAAAATTGGGACAAAATCCAGCTTTAAAGGAAGTAGCCACTTTATTGTATCGATGCTGTTAACCCATTAATGCCGACTTCGAAAACATCAATAAGACATTCGTTCAAGTTTTAAGCTTATTATCTCACACGTTTTCGACAAATGTGCGAAACTTCTATATAGTATTCTTTCTGTGAGTTTTTACTATGTGAAATTCACAACTGTTAGACTGATAGAGCCATGTGAGGACAAGTTATATTTATTTTCCGTGTTGGTATATTTTTGTACCAACCGGCATTAATGGGTGAATAATAAACGTGATTTATACAAGCGGAGGCATTAGTAGATGTTTTCTTAAACTAGCTTTTGTAGGAATTGCCTGTTTCAAATGAAACTCATTCTGATTTTAGCCGGATTTTGAAAGCATGCGTACCAGAAGAAACGACGTAAATTATCCTTTGTAATTCGTATTTTTATGTTTGAAAATTAATTTTCAACTAAATTTTCTTTTACCCTTAGGTTGATTGTAATTATGTTCAAAATAATTATTTATTCGAAAGTAGTACTTAAAAAATGAGGGTTCATACTCATACGAGGCAAATGAGTGTTTTAACTTTAAGCCTTATTAAAACCATATAGGGTAAGTGCTCCAGTAGTCGGCCATTTAAGAGATCTTTTGTTGATCTTGGCTAACCTAGAACTTTCAGCTATCAATACAGCAACGAAAACAAGGTAAAACTTTAGAATGAACCTTTCTGATCGTGAATCACCTACTTGTTTCAGAAATTTAAAAACAAATTATGTCAAAATCCAAGCTGTTGTCAACACTAGTAAATGCTCTAGTAGTCGGCCACAGAATCATCTTAGCTGAAAAATAAGCAGAATCGCAATCTTGGATGACGGGCACACCATTAAAAATGAAATGACTCTTTACTAATTCAAAAAAAGTACCCAAAACTTAACTGCCACTGGTTGATGATTGAGGATAGGTACATAATGGATGAAAGCGTTACATCTGATTTTGAATTAAAAATAAACTATTTATGAGGAGTTTATGTAATTGTGGCCGACTACAGGAGCACTTACCTAGGGATGCACCGATAAGCAAATTGGCCGATTACCGATTAATCGGCTGTTGATAATCGGCCGATTAATGATAATGATAATTGTTTTCCTACTACCAATTTTACCATCACTGTTTTTTATCTCTTATACAATTTCAAGTTTAGAAATAGTAAGTAATTTATTTCTGGGAGAAGATTCTTTTCTATTTTCCTAGTTTTCACAAAATAATTTCAATATTTTATCAAATTTTTTAGAACCAATTTTCATATTAGTGTCAAAAAAAATTAACACATTGTTAGTTATGTTAATTGGAAATAAACATTTATAAAAAAGGAGGAGTGTGGGAGTGTATGGTGAACACTCCAATTTAGGAGTACTTTTAATTCATATGTTTTAGTAATCCGTAGCAATTTAATTCAATACTTTTATTCTTTGAAAATTAGAGGTTATCTGAAAGCACTGTGCTAAGGAGAAAACTATCGCCACATGAAAAATGTTGCATCATTGTCTATGTATATTTATTCAAAGTAGGAGAATTCATTAAAAAAAAATAACTGTGAGGATTATTATTACTGTTAATAAAATTATTCATCAGAGTTTAGTAGTAAAAGTATACTTAAAGAATAAAATCTGAAAAATATTTTTCAGCCGATTAATCGGCCCGATTTTGCCGATTATTAATAATCGGCAAAGTGGCCGATTAATCGGTGCATCCCTACACCCTATTTGAACAAAAAATATAACTGGTTTAAAGTAGATAATTCCGATAAAACGATCGGGTCTTTCTACCAACCTTGTTTTTTCTCGTCAATGAACACGCCTAAAACATCATCCACAATATTTCACTATTTGTGTCTCCATTCCATATTAAATGCGCCACGAGAAGTTTCAATATGTTCTTCAAAATGTATCAAAAAGTAGAGCCCTGCGGTTGTGTTTGGTGTTACAGCAATCGACCGTTTCTCACGGTTGGTACAGTAAGTTCAATCCATTTTGACTCTCTGTAGAACGGGCTCATTTTACAAAAAGCTTTCAATAAATATTGTAAACGCTTTGAAAATGATTTTACATATTTAATGTGTTTGTATTAAGCAGTGAGAATCTTTTGGAGTAAACCAAAAATCACTTTGTCAGAGTTTTCCGCCGATAGTGGTGTCACATGAAAGAATGAGTGCCGGTCTCGGGGAATGCAAGAAGTCTGCAAATCCTTAATATATATTAGGGATGCACCGAGTAGCACTTTGGCCGAGTAGACGAGTACCGAGTACTAGGCCTTTCACTACTCGGACGAGTACCGAGTACCAATTGCTTTTTAAAAAATCATCGACATACAGCGGTACAGGGTTAGAAATCATTAACAAAATTTTACTGGTCTTCTCGACCAGTGAACAGGAATATATACTGGTTAACAGACATCACTAGTCCACCTTAAATCATTAACCACATTTTTTTTTCTTAAAAAAATGGTGGTCCTTGGATTGTTTATTATTTTTATGGTGATTCGAGGCGAGTTTTACTGGCCTGGAACCAATGGACCAGCAGTAAATTCGAACCCTGACATATGATATTCCAATTTAGATACATCGACGACATTCTGGTTTTCAACAAAAACATGGAGGAAGAATTTCATATTGTCTATCCTCAGACACTCCAACTGAATAAAGAAAATGAAATTAATCAGTTTGCCAACTTTCTGGACATTTCCATCAAAATTTTTGAACAGAACATCTTTCTCGATATTTACGATAAAAGAAATATTTTTTTTTTCTTTTTACACAAAGTATGCCACACTTCTACAGCAAATTGCATAAAAAAGTTTTCATTAATATTATTTTAGGACAAATTTCGAGATTCCATAAAATATGCAACAACAAAAATGATTATGAAAAGCACATTTTCAAATTACCTGCTACATTATTTTACTACAACAATTATCCGATAGATTTTATTTTACATTATGCTAATGTTTTCAAGAATTCCATGTGACAGGCAGAGAATTTATAGTTTCTCGAAAAATTTATAGCTCTCGAAAAATCGCGGAAATGGTGGAAAAAAATGGGTTCAAAATAAAAATTCGAGCTAAATAAACTTTCTATAACAGTGTTTCTACACATATTTGTCGAATTTTCAATAGTTTTCCGGGTGTATGTTGTGAAAAAAAAAATAATTTTCGGAAAAACGCGCTTTTTTTTCCAAACATTTGCGGCTAGTGCCTTCCAATGTCATTTTTCCTTATAAATGTTATTGACAAAGTTGTAGGACTTTGAATTTCCTTTAATTTGATATGCTACTTTGCTACATTTCATTAAACCAATCGAAAGTTATAGAGTTTTAAACACGCGCCTTCATGCTAAAAATAGAGTACTTGCCATTCACAAAAATTAAACTGATGCGAAAAGGGATTGCGCGCTTCCTCTGTTTTCAATGAACTCGACAATTCTGATTGGCAATGAAGAAGTTGTAATGAATTACAACAACACAAATGTTGTCACCCTTCGGGGGGTGAGGGGGATTCCTGAAATTGTGACAGTTTGTAAAAAGGGGGAGGGAAAAAAATAGTCCACTCAAAAAATACATTGTAGCGTGCTTGAAATATGACTATTTCGATAAAATTTCAATTTGATATGCTGCTTTGCTATATTTTTATTGAATCAATCAAAAGTTACATCATTTCTAACATGCAGTCTCATGTTCAAAAAATAAAGGACTAATTTTCATTTTTTTTCCGTGATCGTCTCCGCAGATATCTTTAGAAACCCAAACGCAGTTTCAGAGCGCTCTCCTCGTTTTCATTTCCGCTCCCCAGCTCAACCGAATTAGATGTGCCCCCCCCCCCCCTCTTCTCAAAAAACAGCCGGGGATGAGCCGGTGGTGTCGGATGACCTCCCCATCTCCTTGTCCAGAGATGCAGCTGGTCGATCGTAGAAACGAACAAGGAATTTTGGCCCTAAACAGTCGAATGTCAACTTGGGGGCGGAGTAGCAGTATCATATTGGATTTGAAATAATGCTGCAGCTGGCCTCAAAGTGTGGGAAACAGTTCTAAAGCTGTATCCAAGGAGGGGGGGGGGCAGTGGCGTCCGTTATCGGAAAGCGTAAAATGCCTCAGGGGTGATGCACTTTCTTTTCGTCTTCCAAATGTCAGTCCATTTCCAGCATTTATTCTTGTGTCAGTGCTGTTAACTTTCAATTTCTGTGATTTTGTAAATCTACAAAAACATTGATCGTGTACTGAATTCAATGGCTACTCGATGCTTTGTGTGTGGCGAAACAATTGATGAATTAGGTGTTGGTATTTCCACAGTGACCAAAAAAGGGATATTATCACTAATCAAAGTAAGCATAGAAAGGGGTGACGGTAATAACTCCTCGTTAGATGGATTAGACACTCTCCTAATTCATACTGAATGTCGAAAAAATTACACTCGACCGCAATCTATCAAGGCTCATTTAAAGAGACAAACCCCTTCAACGTCAAATGAACCACCTGAGCCAGCAACTTTGAGGTCAAAACATTTTAAATTTGATTTCAAAACAAAATGTTTATTTTGTGCCGAAAGTGTTGAAGGTGAGGAGAAGAAGCCCATAAAAAGACGTAGGAAGGTATGTTCAGTTACTACTATTACAAAAGGACGCCAGAAAACGAACATGTATGTAACAATTATGAACGCTGCTCGAGTTAGAGATGATCAACTGGGAGATGAAGTGATGGGTCGTCTTTCCTCCATAAATGATTTAGTTGCGGAGGAGGCTGTATATCACGATGAATGTCGGCTGAATTTTGTGAGGCCGATATATCAAAAATCATCAACATCCACGCGTGAAGACTATATTTTACACGCTATGGAACAAATTACTAATCTCCTGGAGGAAAATAGTGACTGTCAATTTACTTCAAATGAAATTATGGAAGCTGTTACTGGGAAGAAACCCGAGTGGAGAACCATAAAAACAGAGCTACAGAAGAAGCATAAAGATCGCATGATCATGATATCAGGTTCCAACAGATTTAAGGAACCATTAGTCTGTTTTAGAGACACTGGATATAAATTGCTAACCAACAGTTGGTACGATAAAAAAGAAAATAATGAGGAAGAAGAGCGGCTCAGGATAGTCCGAAAAGCTGCTGAAATCATAAGACAGGACATTCAGAGTGTTGTGTATAATTACAACTCTTACCCGCCTAGAGATGACTTTATGAAGGAGGTTGATTATCTCCCCAAATCACTCCATACCTTTCTTGAGGAGGTTATGTTGAAAAAAACTAAGAAAACAGAAGAATCACAAAAGAAGTGCATTGCTATTGGTCATGCAATTACATCAGTGGTCAGGCCTCGTACCTTCTTATCACCAATACTAACAAGCATATCCCTTCTGCTACACAGAAAATACGCTTCTAAGAACTTGATTGATCTTTTAACAAGTCTTGGTTTCAGCTCATCGTATTATGAAGCCCAAAAGTTAGAATTATCTGCAATTTTCCACGCTCAGCTAACTTACAAACCAACTCAATAAATAAATAAAAAACAATAAAGAAGTAACTTAAATTAAAGAAATAAATTAATGAATAATTTAAATTAAAAAAAAATAAATTAATAAATAATTTACATTCAAACAAATCAGTAAATCATTTAATTTGAAAAATAAATTAATAAATAATTTAAAAAAATAAATTAGTTTTAACCCCTCCCCCCCCCCCAAAAAAAAAATTTTGATGGCGCAGCTTGCGCCATAATCCCCTTCTTTGGGCACCCCTGAGGGGCGGGAAATTTAGTATGTGCACCTACTAACTACACCTAGCAAATTATGTTTAAAAAAATCGATATTCGTCTATTAGCTTTTTATTTTTTAAACATGGGAGTGCGTGTTAGCAATTCTATAACTATTGATGGGTTCAATAATATACAGCAAAGCAGCATATCAAATTGAAATTTTATCAAAATAATCATATTTCAAGCACGCTACAACGTATTCATTGAGTGGACTATTTTTTTCCCTCTCCCTTTTCAAACTGTTACAATTTCAGGAATCCCCCTCACCCCCCGAAGGGTGACAACATTTGTGTTGTTGTAATTCATTACAACTTCTTCATTGCCAATCAGAATTGTTGAGTTCATTGAAAAAAGAGGAAGCGCGCGATCCCTTTTCGCGTCAGTTTGATTTTTGTGAATGGCAAGTACTCTATTTTTAGCATGAAGGCGCGTGTTTGAAAATCTATAACTTTCGATTGGTTTAATAAAATGTGGCAAAGTAGCATATCAAATTAAAGGAAATTCAAAGTTCTACAACTTTGTCGTCGTGCGTTGTCAGCATTTGAATTGAATTATGTTGTTAATGTGGAACTTGCAAAGGGTTCAAGTCGTAGAACTAAATAAACAGGTATAGCTAAGATATCAAACATCTTGTTTTATTCAATAAGACGATGATACTAAATAGCACCTACCTTGTTTCTTACCTTTCAGTGCTTTTTTTGTTTTTTGTTGTCGGGTTATAGTTTTTTAAACTTGTTATTATTTCCGACTTTTTAGAGCTTTTTTGTTTAATTTTACTCCACTATATATTAGCAAATGAATACATATTACAAAATTAAATGTACATAACAAAAAAGTATGAAAAGTTATTTGGGTAATTTTTATTGAGCAGTGTCAAAACTTCTCAGCCTTTCCAATTCCATCAAAGACGCTGAATCATGAGGGTTACTTAAAAGTTTTCGTGGGTCCAGATCGCTTACAAATAAACCCTCCAATGTCTTTACCCTACTTAATGCGACGTAAACTTGGCCCTTTGCAAAAATTCGTCTTCCAACGTCTATTACTGCCTCATTCAAAGTGAAACCTTGCAACTTGTGTACTGTGACACCCCAACACAAAATAAGAGGCAGCATTTTACGTACTATTTTACCACTGCCTCTCAAACCATCATACTCAACCGAGCTAGGAATTATCCGAACAGTTTTATCAATTTTGTCGTCGGGTTTTATAATTGCTTTTAACTAATATTATGCTAAAATCTAGGTCAGCCTTAAACTGGAAATTCATTGTTGTTGCGACTTTTGTTTGAACTAAAACACACTTAGATACGAAAATATCGGTAAAAATCGGTGCTTGTCTAGGAATAATCGATTTTTCCTCTTGTTAAATTCTAATAAAAACTAGCCTATGACACTCGAGATTCGAAAAGGAATCGATTGGCACCTCATTCATCAAAATCGAATGAATAGTTTAGGAGCTACGGTGGAACATCCTTAACCACAAACATAGCCAGATTGCTAAAAACATAACCCTTCCTTTAGGCTTTGCCGTAGTGGGGTAATAAAAATATATTTTAATGATGTAATTAAATTACAATGTTTTGCTCTTATCTCCTTAAATAGTCAAGAAATGTGGTTTTATGACTGTTGAAGATTGATTATTAATTACACCAAACTTTTATTACTTTCTGGAAAAAAAAATATTTTTTTCGAAAATTATATTAAAACCAAAAAAAACCGGTTGAAACCAAAAAAAGAACAGGTTTAAACTAGGGCTGCGACATCGATGTTTTGGAAACATCGATGTTTTTACCATCGATGTTTGAGGGTCGATGTTTTCCCAACATCGATGTTTTGGGTTCGATGTTTTTTTCGATGTCGATGTTTTATAATCCAGCAAAAAAAGCTTGATAAAATATGCGATATGCAGACGCATTAAGAAGTTTTCATCCTTAATCAGAAGTTTCAGTATTAATCTCAATAAAAAACATTTTCTACGATTATTATCGATGTTTTGCTCTCGATGTTTCTAAAACATTTCTAATTTGCTTTCGTCATTTTTTTTTAAATTTTATTTATTTCATTATTATTCTTTATGTGAATGTTTTATATTTCAGCAAAAAAAAAAAAAAAAAAAAAATCATCAAGATATGCGGCCAAAAGTTATATCGTTAATCAGCTGTTCCACTATTTATCTCGTTAGAAGAAGTTTTTGATAGTTACCATCGATGTTTTACGGTCGATGTCTTTTAATGATCACTGTTTCGCGTTCGATGTTTTTTTTTCTTTCGATGCCTGTTTTACACTTCAGCAAAAGCAATAAAAATATGCAATAAAAAAGATTCATCTTTAACAGTTGCAATATCTATCGTATTAAAATAGTTTTTTTTCTTTTTAATTACTACCGATGATTTACGGCCAACGATTTTTAAACATCGTTGTTTTTGTTTTGCTTTAGAATTTTTTTTCGATAACGGTGTTTTACATTCCAGCAAAAAAAGTTTCATAAAAATATGCTATAAATTAAAGTTATACAGTTAATCAAGAGTTGCAGTATCTATATCACTAAAAAAAGTTTTCTATAATTGACATCGTTATCATACGTCTAATGTTTTTCAGGAGACAAAAGAGAAATCTAATTGAGTGATGTAAAGAGGCGCAATTGGGGAATTACTGTATTACTGTACATTTAAATGTGTAAGTAATTTTTATAAAAAAAGATCGATGTTTTGAAACAAACATCGATGTTTTCTGGTCGATGTATCAATACCATCGATGTCTTAATTTCGATACATCGATGTTTTTCCTTCGATGTCGCACCCCTAGTTTAAACCAAAAAAACCTGGTTTAAACCAAAAAAAAAGTTTTTGGTTTTTTCCAACCCTGTCTCGTAACCGAATATTTCCCGTGCCGTTGACGCAATGTTAAAGATCCCCGTTTAATCGAATATTTCTTGGAACCGACAGTATTCGTTTAAGCGGGACCGACAGTATTATATATATATTAACTGCGTGGCCCGACGTTGCACGGGCTTTAATGTAGTGAAGGCAGTTTGAAAAAACTACTCGCCGCCAAGGCAGCTCGCCTTTAAAGTAGTGAAGAAAGTTTAAAGAACCAACTCGCCGCCAAGGCGGCTCGCCTTTAAAGTAGCGAGGAAAATTTCAAAAAACTACTCGCCACCAAGGCGGCTCGCCTTTAAAGTAATGAGGAGAGTTTCAACAAACTACTACCAGCTAAAACGGCTCGCTAAAAAGACTTCCTGCATCAAAAAGCCAATCGAATTATTTGCACATGCTTCCTCAGAAATAAAGACGATGTCAAGTAGCGCATACTTAGCACTCTCCCTAAATAGAAAATAAAATTCCTCACCAAAAACAATTATTTCCAAACAGCTTTCTTCCTGTAAAATTAATTGCAAAATTCTAAACGAAAAAGTTGTTTTAATATTTGGATCGCAGCCAAAAAAAGTCCCTTCTAAAAACAGCAATTGTAATTTTATAGAAAAACACATTTTCAAAATGGTACCAGAGAAAAAATATAAATCATTAATTAGGCAGGAATACAAGTGAAACAGGCGATCGCAAATTGCAATCGCTACTGGAAGTCGAATTACATTAGAACGTTTCTTGACAAAAACATCGTGACGTTAGCGTGACGTTTGCCTATGAAAAACGAGTTAGATAAAACGTCACAGCCTACTTGGCGAATAAGAGGAGATCGCTGACTGCTTGTGAGCTCTTATTAACTCCACCACCATTGCAATCGCAAATTCCCAAATTTCGATAAGTTGCAATCGCTATAAATGCTAATCGCTAGAATGCCACTTAACTTGGCACTGACGTCACTACGGGTGGAGCCAATAAGAGCTCACAAGCAGTCAACGATCTCCTCTTATTCGCCAAGTAGGCTGTGACGTTTAATCTAGCTCTTTTTTCATAGGCAAACGTCACGCTGACGTCACGATGTTTTTGTCAAGAAACGTTCTAATGTAATTCGACTTCCAGTAGTGATTGCAATTTGCGATCGTCTGTTTCACTTGAATTCCTGCCTTAGGCAGAAATTCAAGTAAAACACGGACGATCGCAACTCACCAATGCAATCGCAAATTCCCAACTTTGGATACGTTACAATCGCAACGAGATGCGATTCTAATGTGAATTCGATTCCCAGTAGCGATTGCAATGGTGTTTCACTTGAATTCCTGCCTTAGAATAAAAACAATTGTTAGAACTTTGTTGTAGCACGTATTCAAAGTGACAACGGAAAAAAATAACTCTTTAATTTTATAAAGTACAATTATTTAATTAACGTTTTAATTCAAAATGGCAACGGTAAGAAATAAATGTCTTGGAATTTTAAATAGTGCAAGAAATTTACTTAAAGTTTTAATTCAAAATGGCAACGGAAAGAAATAAATGTCTTGGAATTTTAAAAAGGGCAAAAAAATTAATTACGTTAAATTAATGTCTCAGCTAATTAACGTCGTACAATTACGCGGTTGGTCTTTTTGTCTTCCTTAGGAAATTTCGAATCGAATGGTACTGTTTGATTCTCTACTCTCAGCGGTTTTTGAGGAGTTCAAGCTTCAGACGGACAGATAGACGCGGGTAGATTTTAACAGTAGTAATATATAATTTCAAAGAAGAGTTAAAAATGTACGCGACTGACCAACTTATCGTGTCAAATTATTGAGTACATCAATAGAGACATTCATTAAGATGCAGTAGCGTGCGTAAGTTGTCCAGCACCCATGGTGAACTTGCACACACCCCCACTCCAAAAGGTCGTCTTTATGGGAGGTCACAGGACACTGTGACCTCTCAAAACAAGTTCTTATTCAGAAAATTTTGATTGTTCGGAAAATTTACTGAAAATATTGCCACTTTGATCATTTTTTTAAAAATTTTAATTATGTTCCGTCTCATTCGATGTTTTATTTCCTCCTTCAGCTCTCATTCTTGCGAGATTTTTTCTTTAATATTTTTCTACTCATATAATAATTTAAAAAATCTTTAAAGTTTTTTTTAGAGTCCCTCTTACCAACCCCTAGGTATGCCAGTATTGTGATGTAAAGTTAATTCAAACTCTGAAAAGTTTGTTGAACAAAACAATTTATTTCGGTGCAAATCGAGTTTCACAGTTTGTTTGTTGCTGATGATTGCTAAATATAACAATAAAATTAACATTGTAAAGGGGTCATTCCATATAAAATCCAGAAATTTTCGGGCCGCACCATTTTAGATTTTGATGATATGTGGTAGGTAATATGCACCAATATTCTATTACTTCCAAACTGTTTTATTTTTTGCTCGAAAAATTTTTATTCTCGAGATATAGCCATTTTTTTGCTTCGCCGATGAGTAAAATTCGGCATTTTTGATCTTTTTTCTAAGAGCTCTGGTAAATTTATTTAAAATGGTAGAAAGATCAAACATGACTTATTTTAAAGCAAAAAAATGAACTTTGATTTGTGCATAAAAAGAAACGGTTTAAGTTAAGTCTAAATATAAATTTTCCCGTGTCAAATCGCCGTTCAAAAAGTTTCATTTTCGTCATTTCAAGCATGAAAAAGTATATGAAGGACTGACAGTGGGCTTCCAATTTTTTTAATCTTGCACCCAGCTACAGATACTAGAAGCACAGAAAAAAATTAGATGATACCAGTAGTCTTTCATTATGAAAAAATTGCTTAAACTTGAGAAAAAATGAAAATTGGCCTTTTTCACTCTCCAAAAACGGCCTGTGAAACAGGTAGTAAAAATTAACAAATGCATGGAGTAAGGAGGTGTTACATTGCCCTTTAAAATAAAACAAAAACTGTATTGTTATTCCTATATATATAAGCTTTCAAACTATGTAAAAAACTGAAATATATCTTTTTTCACTCCCCAAAAACGGCTTGTGGAACAGGTAGTAAGAATTTGCAAATGCATGGAGCAAGAAGATATTACCTTGAACTTTAAAGGAAACAAAAACCGTCTTGTCATTCCTAGGCATTAAAGAGATATAACCCTCTGAAAATTGAAAATGTATGCAAAAATTTGTTTTGGCATAAGTTAAAGCAATTATGAACACGAAGGCTTTTTATGCCAGAACTACAAGAGTAAAAATATGTATCATTAAATAAGTAATTCGAAATATATCGTAAAATGTCTAATTTATTTGTGACGTAGAAACATCTGAAAAAGTTGTACTTAAAACGTTTTTTAGTGTTTCTGTTATCAGAGTTTTCTCTTAATTTGTAATGGATGTACAACTAAATATTATGAAGATAAACTCCAATAAATAATCAATTAGCAAAAATCCCTTTTAGTTGTAGCTGTTTCAAAAAGGATCTAGAAATTTCGGATTTTTGTTAAAAATATATTAACTTCATTCAAATGTAATTGTAAAACCAGAAACTTCTTAGCGACATGCAAATTAATTTTAAAACCAATTTTAATTGATGTGTGGACATTCAGATCACTGGTTTTAAGTACAACTTTTTCCTATGTGTCAACGTTACAAATAAATTACAACCATTTTACGATATATTTTGAATTTGAATTATATATTTGATGATACATATTCTTAGAGTTCTTGCATGAAAAGATTTTATTTATGTTCATAATTGCTTTAACTTATACCAAAACAATCTTGCATGAATTTTCAATTTCCAGAGGGCCTCTTCTCTTTGATGCCTGGGAATAACAAGACAGTTTTTGTTTTGTTTTAAAGGGCAGTGTAACACCTTCTTCCTCCATGCTTTTGCAAATTTTTACTAAGTGTTCCACATGCTATTTTTGAGGAGTGAAAAGAGCCATTTTTCATTTTTTCTCAAGTTTAAGGTATTTTTTTTAATAATAATCATCTTACTTAGAAGGCTTATATCTCAATAATACCTTGGAATAACAAGCGAGTTTTTGTTTCTTTTCAAAGTGAAATATAATACCTTCTTGCTCCATACATTTTCGAATTTTTACTACTTATTCCACAGGCCGTTTTTGGGGAGTGAAAAAGGATATTTTTCAGTTTTTCTCATAGTTTGAAAGCTTATATCTCTTTAATGCCGTGGAACAACAATACAGTTTTTGTTTCATTTTAAACACCTTTTTACTCCATGCATTTGTAAATTTTTACTACCACATTCCACAGGCCGTTTTTGGGGAGTGAAAAAGGCCAATTTTCATTTTTTCTCAAGTTTAAGCAATTTTTTCATAATGAAAGACTACTGGTATCATCTAATTTTTTTCTGTGCTTCTAGTATCTATAACTTGGTGCAAGATGAAACAAATCGGAACCCCACTGTCAGTCCTTCATATACTTTTCCATGCTTGAAATGACGAAAACGGCACTTCTTGAACAGCGTGTTGACCCTGGAAAATTTATATTTAGGCTCAACTTAAACCGTTTTTTTTATGCACTAATCAAAGTTCATTCTTTTAGCTTTAAAATAAGTCATGTTTGATCTTTCTACCATTTTAAATAAATTTACCAGAGCTCTTAGATAAAAGATCAAAAATGCCGAATTTTACTTATCGGCGGAGCAAAAAAATGACTATATCTCGAGAATAAAATTTCTTCGAGCAAAAAATAAAACAGTTTGGAAGTATAGAATATTGGTGCATATTACCTACCAAATTTTATCAAAATCAAAAATGGTGCGGCACGGCCCATTTGTTGACTTTATATGGAATGACACCCAAAGATCATCAAAAATATACGTCAAAGAACATACATAGAAATCGGCTTGCTTATAGCCGGTAATTGATACAACTGCAAAATCAATCGTCCGAGCAATCGCGATATAATCCTTTTTCATAATCAAACGAAGCATAAAAGTCTTGATCAAATCCCACGTAAAAAAGTTTTGGCTTATTTACCGTGTTTGTAGCAATGTCAATAATGTCTTTAACATCAAAAGATTCATTTGGATCGGCAAAAGTAGGTAATACTATGTTAAGCTCTTTCAACTCTCGAGCATTCATGAGTATAGCCCGTACCAAAGGCAAGTTACAATATGAACAATCGAAGCATATTTCTTTGAGAGGGCATTGATGAGAGCAGCGGATAAGGGCTGTTTCAAGCTTATGGTTTAGGCATATCTTGTTGAATAAAATTTCTTCTAATTTAGGAGCAGATAAAAGAAGGATGCATGCAGAATCTACCCCGTCCTCGATTTCAAAATGACTAAGACTTAGTGATTTCAAATGTTTCAGTTCTTTAAACTTAGTTCCAACAACTGGTAGGAAGGAAACTCCTAATTGCAGTTCTTCCAAAAGAGGGCAATAGTTTATTAAATCTTCGACAGAAAGACAAAAACCATGTAGTGTCAAGACTGTTAATCCAGCCCCTCGGCTACATAGGAAATCCTTTACAGCTGGATGTGGCGACCCACTGGCCCAACTGCAAAGCCAGGGTACTTGCGTCAACTTAGTACAAGCTTCCAAAGCTTTTAGTTGGTCTTCACCAGTATAATTCGATGAAAAATTAGACAAATCAGGACATAATACAGTATACAAAATTATAAAATCGGGTGCATAGTCTAAATGTTCGCAG
Organism: Uloborus plumipes; assembly: GCA_038373865.1. Classification (NCBI taxonomy): domain Eukaryota; kingdom Metazoa; phylum Arthropoda; class Arachnida; order Araneae; family Uloboridae; genus Uloborus; species Uloborus plumipes. The sequence goes on from JAXGGA010011316.1 coordinate 24,283, forward strand.
CTCTGTGCATCCAAATAAGTTAACTTATACTTTCTAATGTTGCACATATTGTTCTGAGCAAAGTCATTCCAGTGCAAGTTGTGCAGAACGCAAGCCAACCACTCGTATTCCAGCATTTCTAAATGAGGAAAGCTCGCAAGAATTAATTTTGCTGTATCATCTCCGACAATCGTTTCTGAAACACATAACTTTCGAAGATTTGAATTGGGAACGTCATTATTTTCATTCTTCTGGCAAAGGTATTTTATAAATCCCGTCCTTGTAAATCGACCAAAATTAATATTCAGTTCAACTAAATGAGGGCAATATTTGGCGATATTTTCCAAAGCTTCATCATTGCAGGCGTCATACAAGTTTAAAATTGATAAATGTTTTAAATGAGGGAAAATGTCAAAAAAAGGATACTTCAATTCCATATTTCTTGTCAGGCTACTAAATGACAGTTTGCTTAGCCCCTGTGAAAATATAAAAAAGAGCGATTAACAAAAATAGCTTTTTTTGCAAGTTTTACAACTTAAATTATTATAATTGTGCTAAAATCTTTCAGACCTTTATCAGCTGAAAAAACAAGTAGGGGAAGATGGGGTACCTCGGACCTATTTATTTTATGATTTTTTACACTACATATAATTGTCTTAAAAATGTATTTAACTTATTTCAATTACATTTTTTGTAATAAACATAATAATGCACATAGAACCGAGATACACCATCGGTGGTGTACCTTGGGTTTTGGGATGGTGTACCTTGGACCAATGATTAACAGGTAAAAAAGATGATTTTCAATAAGAACATCACTATTTATTAATCAGTAAACCACACATAAATTTAAAAATACATTTTTTATTTGTTTCAAAGATAAATAAAATTTTAGATCTTACTATTATCTTGTCACGTTTCCCTCTTTAAAAAATACCAAGATGCTCTAGGCTCTGAAAACTACGCTAGACATTATTTTTTAAGCTGCACTTATTTCCAACCAAGATTGTACTTGGACAAGTCTATTCCAAATGTTAACTTCTCGAGCTACCTTTCTGATCCACTAGATAGTATTGGGTGTGGTAGCTTGAATATATCCATTTTTTCAACTTCATAAATGGTAAGATCTTCTCTTGTGAACATCTCACCGTTTAAATCTTTTTTCAGAAATTTAACTGCATATTCATTATTAGCAATAGAAATACTATCTGCAAGAAACTATTTGATAGCTTTCTTGACAGCAAATATCACCAAAACAAAATCGCCAATCTAAATATTTATGTTATCTGCTTCTTCTAGCTCATTAAAATCTCCCTCTGAAATATTGGATTCCTCATAAAAATCTTCAATATTCTCAAGGTTAGACTCTGAAGAATAATAAAGTTATCTCTTAGGGCTGGCTCGGTAGGGAGTTTTACTGTTTTAGTTTTCTTTACTTTTTTTCATTGCCCCCTTTTAGCCTTTTCTATTTCAAGACGCTCTTTCCGGGATGCATCAGTCAAAATACAAGACGTTCTTTTAGGTCTTCCCCCTATGGGGTCATTTTTTCGGTAATGCTTTTGGATATAGTCTTATTTCTTCAGGGGAGTGACAATGCTTGGCAAAGAAGTACTAGCTTCAGATGTTGACACACCAGTAAAATCATTTTGTGTGTTATTTTCTTCTTTTTTTGCACTGAGCAATCATTGACATTTGATGGGAGGAAATCAAAATCTTCAAAAAATATTTTTATTCACCGTTATGTAAACAGTTCAAGGACTGCAGTCCTTGGATGGAATAACCGAGTTGGCGGTATATTGCACATATACATGTACTTAAGAATTAATCATTAGCTTTACCATAAATCATAATTATGCAATTGCAAAACTGCATACTAAGTTTATAATTTAAATTAAAATTTTTAGTTTCGGAAGGAAACATTTCACTTGAATTTTTAAAGACATTCCAAAAAACTAAAGAACATGAAATTTTAGGAGTTGTAACAGTTATGCACTGCAGAAGTGTGTACCTTGGACCAGTCTAAGGTACACCACTTGCATTGGGTTCGAGGTACACCACTTGGTTATAAAAAACAAATTAGCTGACCATTGTGTTTCAGTTAGGATTAACTTTGTTTCAAGCACACGGTGTTATAGCTAGAACATGACTGTATTAATGCATGACCCTCATTTTAGAATAAACAATATATGTTTCAGAATAAAAATACCTAAAAGTAACCGTAAAAACTTACTTTTGAATGATGGATTTCTTTTTTTAATAATACTTCAATCAGATGAGCTTTCCACAAAACAGAAAGGTATGCAGTGAGACCTCTAGAGGCAAATATTTCAACTACACATGTTGCTATTCAAATATTTTAATAAGCAGAGCTGTAATCAGCCTAGGTCCGAGGTACACATATGTCCGAGGTACACCACTTACCCCTACATGTTAAACATCTTTCATAAATTTTGAAGATGCTGAAAAACGATTACTGAGAAAACTTAAATTTAGTTTTTTGAACTTGGTATTTTGCAGGTATGAGCCGAATAAGCAGCAGTTATCGCTCGCTACTAATAGGGGGGTCACTTGCCCCACTGACTTTGAGAAATCAATGTATTTACACATGTGGGTGTGGTTTTTGGTCTTTTCCGAAGAAATTGCATTGTGTTTGCACCCTTTGACCTCCCCCCCCCCCCCATGGAAAAACCTAAAATGATGGCGATGGGCCTGATTATAGACCTGCCACTGCTTGAGATAAATTTGTGTGACCAACATTTCATATCTTTTTGTTTATTTAATCCAGAGTTCAGTGTTATGGAAGTTATTTTGTTATGGATTGCTTTTTATCTTACTTCTACTACATACTGCAAGTACCGGAAATAAGTATTACACTACTTATTTTCCTTTTCATTTTCTGCACTATTTGTAATGTAAAAATCATGTAGAAAAGAGGAATCCAGGCTTTTTTTTAAATTGAAAGATATGTTTCTTACAAAACTAGAACAGTCCAGTAAAGATATACAACCAAGTTTTAAAATTTCAGAGACTGGAAAGTGCAAATGAAATGGTTTAAACAGTTTTAAATGTTCAAGGTTTAACTGTCTTTAAAAACAATGCATTTTTCGCTATTAATCATTTTATCAAAAACAAACTGCATTGAAGTTTCAGAAATCTGATCTCTGAGATCCAAAACTTGAGATTATCCGAGCCGCATATAAAGAGAAATATAATGAGATTTTAAAAAAGGAAAAATCAATAACTACGATCAAAGGTAGTTTCTTTCCCCTTTTCGTTATTGTTTTAAAGACAGCTACTTTAGTAAACATTCGACTTACCCATTAATGAGATATCTACTTACATTTAAATGGTATGACAGAAAATTATAAAGCGGAATACAAAAGTATTATGTCTATGAAATTCATTAAGAGTCGTCAGGCGTATTTTTTGCATTTGCATATATATATTTATTATGAATTAACATAATGGAGTCGATTATGATCAATTTTGGTAAAATACAAAAAAATTTTAGAGGGAGAAAAATGAAAAAACTTAATGGCAGCGTCTATTTGAAGTTTTCTGAGGGATAAACATTATCATTTCATCCTCAGTTATGATTCTAACATCACCTACATCGAACCAATAAAAAGTAGTTATTTCTATTCTTTATATCAAATTTTGTAGTATTTTTTTCATTTGTATCACATTGACCTTCATATTGGTTTTCTTTGATGCAAGTTTCAAATACATAGTTACCAGCTTTTGCTGTTTTTGTAGCTGAACCATCAATTTCTTCTAGGTCTCCATAATTATCTTTCATTTCATCTTAGAAATCGCTTCATCAAAACTGCTTTTCATTTTGAAATCATCATTATTATGAGGGAGCCCATTTACCCTAATGATGAAAACCACGGGGTAAGTGCGACACCCCCCTTAAACACTTACTAATAAACTTTATATAAATTCTTATTGCAATGTGTACTTTAGGTTAAACTCTACAAGAAAACTTGATGAACATAGAAAAAATAATAAAAACTAACATTGAAACACTTCTTTGAAAAGTGTAACTTGAACTCGTAAAAATAAAAAAAAAAGAAATGGAAATTGTTTTGACACAAATTTTATGATCCAAAAATAAGTTCCATGAAACCCAAATGTATGCAAATGCAATCACTGTGATGAAATTTGACATGATCAGTACAAAAAAGTATAAAACCTTTGTGCGCATTTCAGTTTTAAGGGGGGTGGCCCACTTATCCGAACCAACCCTAATTGAAAATGCAAAAGAGTGTTATGGATTTCTGTAAGTAAACGAATACTCATGACTAATGTATTTTTAAGTGTATATTTGAGAAAGATTCCCCACTATGATTAGCATTAAAAAGAAAATACGAACACTGAGGAAATTTAGATAACGAAATAGGGTCCCCCTCCCCCCTTAATTTTTTCCCACAATTGGTGAAAAATATTTTTTTGTCAATTTTCTTTTTACTAAGCTTTCTTTTGGCTTTAACACTAGATTGGCCGAGCAGTCATTTTGGCTCCTGTTTAATTTCAATTTGGGTTCAAAAGTTATGTGTATAATGACACAATTTTTTAGAGTTTTGTGACTTTTTATGCAACCCTTGAATTTTTTTATTAATGATAGTTGCCTCCTCCTCTTCCTTCATTTCTGGTAGATTTATGTGTTATATCTATCAGGGGTGCGTAATATAAACCAGACTTTTGTGTTGGGGGTGGCGGGGTTATCTAACACTTTTTTTCTGTGTGATCGATGGAATTTGATTACATTTATGTATCTCTTCTATTGATTTTATTAAAATTATTTAAAGGAGGCGGTTCAGCTTTAACTCATTAACATTCCCTGCAAATGCTGGTCTGTGAAAAAAAAGTGGAAAAATCTGATGCTGTCGTCCCCGCTTAATCGGGTAACGGATAAACGAACACCTCGCTTATACGAATGAAACGGAACCGAATATTATCCCATGCCACAGAAGCAATGTTGAAGATCCCCGCTAAAACGAATACCCCGCTTAATCGAATATTTCTTAAAACAGACAGTATGTGCATTGCATGAGATTATTGTACCCGGAAAATTAAATTGGTGTCCTCTTTATGCATGTATTCATTTGGATGCATTCGAAGTAATACTTCTTTAATTCATATTTTAAGACTCATACGAAATGCTTTTAAATGCAGTTTAGCACTTTTGGTGTTTAATATAATAACAATGTATTAAAGAAATAATAAATTTGCTGTTTTTGTTCGCGGTATTCAATATTCGAAGGAGGGCGCTGTATTGTTTTCTAAGAAATGATGCTCGCAATAAATACGATAAAAATAAATGCAGTACATAAAAACCTGATTGTGAACAACTATTCAATAATAATAATAATTCACTTTTCATACAAAATTGAAAAAAAAAATGAATAATAACAATAAAACGGAAGAAAAATATTTCAAGTATAATGAAAAGCGTATTTTGGATTTTGGAGGAGTTTGAATCATAAAAACCCACTCCTTAAATACGGAACTGATATCTATATTGCCCAAGCAGTCAAAATGACGTTTTTTTGGCAATCTAGTGTAACGATGCATTTTTATAAAAATGTATACTGAGTCATCTTTAATAATTTAGATATTTTTTATTCTTCCTTACGGAAAAATTGGTTTAAAGAGAAACTGTGGAAAACTATGTTCAAGCAAGGCAATGGCACTCAAGTACAAAAAAAAAAAAACACAAGCAATTTCCGAAGTATGACTGAAGTTTAAGTAATTCTCTAATTTCTACATAGCGTTCTAATATACGAGTATTTTGATGCCGCCTATGATATCAACATTGCTAGTAAAACTCGATTCTGAGCACGCCGATAGTTTCAATTCAGTTTTAAGCTCTTGTAAATACAGCGAAAATGCTTCTAAAATATTCTTTAAAAACTTACTTCTCCAATTTCGGAAATAATTTGCGCAGTAGTTTCCTCATTTATGTCTTTCAGAATCTTGAGATCTAATTCTCTCACATACTTGTTCATTAACAAGGGTATGCAATTTTCTTCAGCTGAGCCTAGTTCCGATACTAGTTGGAGCAATTCATTTGAACAGCATCTCTCTGAAGGAAAGAAAACAATAGGTTAATATTAAAATATTAGTTTTATTTTGGTATCTTCAATTAAAATAATGTTTCTCGCAATCACGAATTGCTCTTGGACCATACTCGTTGGGCCTCTTGATTCTGCAAATAGCCCCCCGGAATTGACCGCATTAACCCATTTATGCCCAATTTTTTTTAACATATTTTTTTCAATTTTTATCTGCTTAAAATTTTTACTTGGAATGTTTTGAACACATTTTAGGCGTCAAATATACCACCGCTGCCATATTTATTAAGTTATTCAATGTCCTGTTTAAGGGACACTGGGCATATATATGAGCAAATGAGCATGATTATACAAAAATGATATAACCATTTTTGCAAACTAACATTACAGAATACTTCTGTGATCTATTTTAAGCAAATCGTTTTAAAATAGTTTATGAAAAATAAGTTCGCAAAAAACACCATCTTTCTGCGACTACCCATGCTGTATCGTTGTTTGACTTATTTACCTAAAAATAACTGACAATAAATGAACTCTTATGTCCAGTTAGCGGCTTTATATCGTTTTCTCAAGAAGGTATATTCCATTTGTGAAAAACAGCTGTAGTAAAAGGATATACGTATTACAGGTCTTTGTCTTCAGTAACTAACAAGCGTCCCGTTTTTAGGCTACTGGCCATAAATGGATTAATACCCGGTACTTTCCACTTGGCACGATTCTCTTCAGACAAAAACAGCATCCATCTCTTGGTTCGAAAACATCCGATGTTTTGGTCCGATGTTTGATATTTTCAATCAGCACAAGCTAAAACCTTCAAATAGTAAATGTGACCTCAAATCACTCTTGTGAATTTTTTTACATCTTTATTACAATATGTAGAATTCAAATTAATGTTTAATATTTAACTAAGCAGTTTTAATACGTATTAAAATTGTTACATCGTTATTAACTTTACGAGTATAAAATGAAGATTCTTCTACTACATTACATAATGTTCATGATCCATTAATGTATCACATAAATATTGTATGACTTTGTGGTTATTTCAATAATAAATGAACATTATTAAGAGCAAGAATGTGAGAAACTGTCACGCCTAGCAATGAGGTGATTCATAACATCTCAGATTTTTTTCCGAAAATTTACCAAATGTTTATTATCTTATTGAAAGACCAAATCCAGAATATTTTGCTCTAAAGTTGAGTTGTTTAGTTTTTATGGATCCCCAAAGGTGAAGGTGCGGCATCAAAAATTAAGCGGATTTTCAAGACATGGAAGTTGCTGTGAGCCAAAACTCTTACCAGGAACTGTTGAACTCCAATTTTCTTTTTGTATATGGAATACAGAAGCTTCAAACTTTACAAAATGAATGTTAAATTTGAGGTAAGTTGTGGCCGTAAGGTCAGTGAAGGCCCTCAAAAAAAGCAGTTATGACGTTTTTCAACATTTTTGAGGTCCAAAAACAACATTTCGCCTCAAAGGACTCAACTGTTCTGTTAAGACAAAGAATTGAGTATGACATTTGCAAAAAAAAAAAAAAAAATATTTCAATACGTTGTTGGCAGAAGAAGTTATGACCGTTTGAATATCGGTAAAATGTGACATTTTTCATGTTTCGGCCTTACGTAACTAAAAGTACGTTGAACTTTCCTCGGTTGTTTATGCATTATTTTAAAGTGCTTACACTGGTCTTTCAAATGACACTACTTTTACCATGATAACTGAAATGTACAAGCTGCTTTTGGACCTCAAAAATGCTGAAAAACGTCAAAGTGCCTTGTTTTGAGGGCCTTCACTGACCTTACAGCAACAACTTACCTCAAATTTGACATTCATTTCCATATCCAAAAAGAAAATTGGGGTTCAACACTTCCTGGGAAGAGTTTTGGCTCACAGCAACTTCCATGTCTTGAAAATCCGCTTAATTTTTGATGCCGCACCTTCAACTTTGGGGATCCATAAAAACTGAACAACTCAACTTTAGAGCAAAACATTCTGGATTTGGTCTTTCAATAAGATAATAAACATTTGGTAATTTTTTGGAAAAAATCTGAGACGTCATGAAGCACAGGTGTGACACTCTCTCCGATTCTTGCTCTTAATATGATTAGCATAGTTTTTATATTGAAAATATCGAGTTTCGAATTCAAAAAAATATGTTGGATGTTTTTCAAAAGATATATCGGCGAGCCTTGATCAAACACACAACAAACCTCTCTGAGCATGTCGCTCCTCTTGATGTCGTGAAGGGGTGCTTGTATGAGATACCGAGAGAAAGAGTGTGAAGCCAGACCGCGGAGAGATGGCCGGTGGCCTGAAAGCGGAAATGGACAACTTCATTTTAAAATAAGTTTGATCTGCAAGAACGCGTAAGCTGTTCGGTCGGCGAGTTCTCATTAATCCAACCTATATCAAAATGGAGTGGTCCGTTTCCGCTTCCAGTCCACCCGCCAACCGCCATCTCTCCGTGGTCTAACGTTACCAGAGTTGGCGTGGTTTTCCCTTCCCCGGTAAATACCATGGTAAAAACCGGTATTTACCGTCTTGGGAAATACTACGTTTTTTCCAACCCCGGTAAATACTATGTTTTTTCCAGCCCCGGTAAATACTATGTTTTTTCCAGTCCTTGTAAATACTGTCGGTTCCAAGAAATTTTATTCGATTAAGCGGGGTATTTGATTAAGCGGGGAACATTTTTTTACCTTTTCATTTTGACAATTTTAGTCTCAAAACGTAGTAATAACAAAGAAATAGCTAGAAAAGGAAATAATTAATGTTATTGGTAAAAAGATTTCGAAATAAAAGTTAACAACAAAATAGTATAATAATTGAGTAACAATATTGTACGGTCATATGAAAATCATTAAAAAGTAACTTTGTTTTTCGCCTTTCACTTTTATTATTTGTAACAGGGACCACAATAGTGGTTTGTTTGCTCCAAGGTTTTGTGGGAACACTTTTATTTTATTCTACATTTTTCTTAGCAAAATTTTTTGCAAAGGAAGATAAAAATATTATTCGATTATCCGGGGAAATTATTCGATTGAGCGGGGATATTTAACATAGTGACAATGGGGAAATGTTCGGTTCCGGACGGTTTTATTCGTATAAGCGGGGTATTCGTTTATCCGTTATCCGATTAAGCGGGGACGACAGTACTGTGTTTTTACCAGCCCCCGTAAATACCATGTTTTTCCTTCATGGGAAAAACTGATTATTGAAAACATAATTCAAAACAACCCTTAAAAATGTCAAAATCGAGTTCCAAGTAAATAGCTTGAAAGATAGTGTTCTAAAATATTTATTTAGGAAATTTATTATTATAAAACAATTTATATACGCAAATTTTTGTTTTTTGCAATCATTCCTATTTATTTATATTTTTTTCTTGCAGAATAATTTTAAACTTAACGGAAATTTGTAATAACTATGTATTTCTTATTTTAATTTTACTTTTATTTCTTACTTTAATTCAGATTCAGAAACCCAGTGTTTTGCTTACATATTGTTATTTGGAAGTTTTAATGGTATTAACCATTTTTTCCGGTATTGACTATTTTTAGCCTACTTTCCCGTTAAAAATAAAAGAGACGAAAAAGGCATTAAAAGTGGCTTAATGCATCTAAAAAATATCGCCAAGTCCAAAAAAAAAGTCAAACAAAAAAATGAAATAAATATCGAAAAATTAAAAATCGAAAAATTAAAGCGTGTCGGTCTGTGTGTCTCCCCCTAATAACTTTTGAATGAACATTCCGATTTGAACGAAATTTTTTTTGTTGGAAAGATCTCGGCGAGTACAGCTCATTCCCATACTTGATTTTTCGATTTGAACAATTTTTCGTTCAACATTGAACCGTTCAAACAATCTCTCACTCCTAATAATTTTTGAGTGAACAGTCCGATTTAAATTTTTTTTTTGTTCGAAAGATCTCGGCAAGGATACTTCATTACCGTATTTAAATTTTCAATTTGTACATTTTTTCGTTCAACATTGAACCGTACAAACAACCTTTCCCCACCTAATAACTTTTGAGTGAACAGTCCGATTTAAACAAACTTTTTTTGTTCGAAAGATCTCGGCAAGGATACTTCATTACCGTATTTAAATTTTCAATTTGAACATGTTTTCGTTCAACATTGAACCGTTCAAGCAACCTTTCCCCACCTAATAACTTTTAAATGAACCGTTTGAATTGAATAAACTTTTTTTTCTTCGAAAGATCTCAAAGAGACTCATTCCCATATTTCACTTTTCAATTTAAAAAATTTTTCTTTCAATGATGAATCGTTCAGAAACAATTTTTAACATGAGCGCCTACGGGGAAATTTAAATTGAATGTTGATTCTGAACTTAAACGCGGATTTCCTTCAAACTAACTTTGTAAGAAAATGGTTTTGATAAATATTGTATTGTAAAGTATTTTTCTAAATAATCTTCTTTTATGACCCTGATTCCGACTCCGACTCCGCAAACATGGCGGAAATGCAGGCTCAGAAAAAAATGACTGACTGGGCAGACGATTTTTTCGTTATTTATTTACTTTGTTTAATTTATATTATTATTATTATTTTTTGGCAGACGATTTTTTTTTGTTAACAAAAATTTTTCATTCACGAGAGCATTTTATTCTTTATTTATATTTAACAACTGGCAACGGATTAAAATTGAAATTCGAAACATTTTATTAACGAACGAGTTTTTTTTTTCTTTCTTTGATAATGTGTTTTGATGTTCCTTGTACTTTTATTTTATTTATTTTTTTTCTTTTGAAAACGATTGTAGAATTTTTCTATGAAAGAACTATAACAGTTACATTCTTTAAAAGGTGCGACAAAACTTTATTTACTCGTTTATTTACTTTTTACGTGTCTCTGAGGGGTATATTTTGCTTTTAGAAATCAGCTTTAAGTGCTATAAAGGTATGTTTGACATAATTTTCAGTTTCAGATAATCAGAGAATATTGATCAGATGCTACGATGTCGTGGTACGGGAAAGTAGGCTCGTTTAGTTCTTGACAGAACTTCTTGTTTCCTATGGGATGGGAAATATAAGTTTAGGAAGGGGAAAAGCCAACCCTGAACTTTACCGGCGTATGTGGGTAGGGGCAGATATAGGGGAAGTGTCATGGGGACATTACCCTTTTCTCATAAAATCGTCAACAATATTATCCGTCAATTTTGATCAAATACTCTATGACTGAAATGTAAACGACTACAGCAATTGTTTTTTATTAAATGTTTTTAGCGGTGACTAATACTATTCCTTTTTGTTGCTCATAGAATGAATCAGCAACATTACGCTTTCTTCCTGGACGATTTGGTACTTTTTATTGACACCTAGCAGTTTCAAAAAATTTTCGTACTCAAGACATTATTCGTCAGCATGACCCTCCCCCCCTAAAATGGGAGTCTGTATCCGCCCGTGTATGTATGTTTTTCCAGAAAAAATGTGATTTTATGCAAAAAAAAAATCTCTAATGTCAAATTTGCTTTAGTTAAGCATTGAAGAAAAAAAAGAAAGAAAAAAACCGCAGATTACGGTAAAAAAAATCGCAATCTATGGTTTCAAATTCTATGAAATAAACTGAATATGATTTAAAAGATTTTTGCCATCAGCTATGACTATTCATCATCTTGGAGATCGGATCACTTTGACTTTTCCAGGTCAAAAGTTAGTTATACAACATTAATATGAGATATAGAAAAGGTACACACAAATGCACATTCATTTCTTTGTGGTGGTTGAAAAAAGGCTATAGCTTACTTTTACTGTGTCCGATGTTTTAATTATCTTTTTTTTTTTTTTTTGAAATTCAGTCACAGATGCAGTTTTATTTTATGAATAAAGCAATTATAAAGTCCTTAAAAATTACTTGTCTTGAACAAATATTCAATACTACAATTTTACTCGGTCTTGGGTGGATATCTGATCAAAATTTAAAGAGTATTGAGTACTGTCGGCCCCACTTAAAGGAATACTGTCGGTTCCGAAATATTACTCGATTAAACAGGGACCTTTAACATTGCGTCTATATGGCACAGGGAATATTCGGTTCCGAGATCTTTTATTCGTGTAAACGGGGTATCTGTTTATCCGTTACCCGATCAAGCGGGGACGACAGTACTTGGGAAATTGGAAAGTACCGAGCATTTACCGAGTAATCGATATATTTGTCGTCATGGAAATTAAAAAAATAGAGAGAGTCAATGTAGTTATTTTCCAAAAATCCAAATGATATAGCTACTAACTGTAAGACATTCGTAAATTTGAAAAATGTAACTCATTGGATCACCAATATTCTAGTAAAAGCAACAAAAATCTGAAACTGTACTGATACTTGGATAATTATCTGACATTAACTAGATAATCGTAATTAAATATAGGAAATCTATGAATGTAACAGAACAGGGTGTAAAAAATCATTTATTTTATGGAAAAAAATGGATTTAAAAAAAAAAGATCTTAAAAAGAGGGTAGAAAATTTTGTAATTGATTAAATTATAACTATAAATACAAGTAAGCTTAAAATTAATACCGTTGAAAATTTCAAAACAATTAAATGTCAAGTACAGCATCACCAAAAAGTTTTCATAACATATGAAAAATATTTTAACACAAATGCATAATGGTTCATATCAAACGTAACATAGATCACATACTAATACACTATAAATGCATAAAAACAGCGGAAATACATGAATTTGCTTTCGCCTGATGTCTTTTCATCCATTTTTACTTATTTATTTATTTTTTCTTTTGCAACAAAGATAAGATTTCTCCTAACTTCGAAAAATGCAAATTTGTGTTTTTCAACATTGTATTATGATTTTACTTGAAAAGCATTGTACGAGATAAAAATACCAATGAGATAAAAAAAGCAACAAAATATTAACTTCATTTGCTATTTTATTTTGATGAAAATTTTTTAAAAAAACCACACACACATTACATCAGAGAAAAATAGTAATAAATTCTACTATTTTTTGTGCAGAGATTCTGTTGTAAAACCTGAAAGTTTCTCATTTTTATAAAGCCACTTTCTGATAAAAGCATATAAAAATCCATATGTTCAGTTTGCACGGATATTTGTACCAAAAATTCCACCTTTGCATTTGAGAAATATTTTTTAAATATCTTTTTTGATTTTACGATTTAAATGTACATGCTTCAATCATGAATTCTTATTCAAAAAAATTGAAGCAACATTAATTTTTCGTTTCATTTTTCCAATTTGTATAAATGGTGCCCTAACAGCTCTGCAAACCAATCTTTTAGCAGCGTCTTAAAATTTCCTTCTTTTTTTCACTAAAAAAAAAAGTCGAGAGTATAGTCGCTGCTAATTTCTTAAAAAAACGACTAATTTAAAAGTGTAAACTAACTAAGAATGAATTTTTAGATTTCGGAGAGATAATTTGACCAGATAAAAATGGGGTCCAGGGAGGATAAATCCACGAAGCGAAATAAATGTAAGAAAGAAAGGTTATTTTGATTGAAAAAAAAAAAGAAAAAGGCAAAACTGACGAAATTATGAAATTTTCAAAACGATTTCTAGGGTTAAATTAAAAAATGATTCAAATCAATGATTAAAAAAAAACATTTTAATCGTTGACATTTTGTAATAGAATAATGTATTTCATTTAATTTTTGAGATATTGTTAGTAAAATATTTGAAAAAATTATTAACTAATAATGAGCACTTGTTACCTATATAGCGGAAATACAGTTGTAAGAGTTTGAAACATTAGTAACGTAAGCCATCAGTAAATTTCAAAAATGTTTGAAAAATGCATATAAATGCACTAAATGCATATAAAAAAAATTGATAAGAGAATAAATTAATTACGTTTTTATGATTTTGTGTTTTTACTAAAACCGTTTGGTTGTAACGAAATATGGCAAAATAGTAGATAAATATAAAACTTTGAACAAACGCATACATATTATATACATGTATGTTGCAGTAATTTTTTTTCCATGAGGTAAATATCGGGTATAACGTTTAGGCGTGTCAAACACACTCGTTAAAAAAAAAAAAAAATCACGAACTATAACCATTTTTTCGTAGTGGTACAATTCAGCATGATAAGCAACCAAGTGGAACGCGAGCTAACAAAAAAGCTTGGAAAACGCAGTCATAAACAATATTAGACGATAAATACCAGACGCCTGGCACCTATCCCCCTCCACCCCACACACTCCCTGCAAGCTTTGCATGTAACCAAGTCGGATGCTTCGTTCATTTGAATGTTTATCAGACGCCATGATTTTGATTCCTTTATTTTCTTGGAAAGCTTTTACAGATTTATTTCATTTTTTGGCTCTATCGAAGAAAAAAAAGTTTTTCATAAACCAATCGGGAAGAGAATCATTTCTAAGAACGTAAGAAATAAACGCTTTTACTAAGCAATCTAAATCAGAATGTTTTCCAGAGTTACTGACTTTTCTTTTTTTTTCAGAAGTGGAATAAAGAGAAATTTTTTCGATTCTTCATTTTTTAAAATTTGCTATCGACTTATGTACATAAATACAATCAAAAGAATGTATCCATTGATAAAAAAGAAGTTAGCGGTTGATAGAGTTAAAAGTTTTGAAGAGGATTTTACAGTGCAATAGAGCTATTTTGCCACACAAAAAGTATTCTAATAAGAGGGACATTCCATTTCCATTGTCCGGGATCAACATGCATTGCAATAGCTTAGTACATTGAAAATGCATTATATTAAGAGGAATATTCTTTTAACCATTATTTCAGAGAGCGGGCTCGACTGTAATTGAATATTTTTTTTTCAAAAATGATTTTCCCATAAGTGCGTCAAAACAATGTCCCAAATTGCTCATTGGTCAAAAGAATAGTCGTTCATTTTTAAGGTGAACGAACCGGACACGTTTCTTTTAAAGATTCCTTCTTTTAGACTCGTTTGTTCATGAACGACCCCCTCCCCCCTAAAATATCATAGGAATTTTGATTTCGTCCAATTATTATCAAAAACTAATCGTGAGTACGAAATCAACAAAAGAGCATTGGAATGCAGGTGTAATAAATTTCTTAATAAAAAATATTGTGCTAAAAATTTCAAACTTTTTCCGCTAAGTGGAAAGTCCCCCCCCCCCCCGAAAAAAAACCCTATTTTTCCCAAAATGTCCAAATTTTTTCTTACCTTTCTCATCTCTACTTTGGTTTAAACTATTAAACACCAGCCACAACTATTAAATAATTAATTATTAATTTTAGTTTTTAACAGACAGAAAATATCAATTTCGCTATATTGTTAGAACAAAATAGTTAAAAAAGAAAAAAAAAACTACGGTTAATATCTAATAGAAGTGTTGAAAAAATGTAAAACTCACATTCAACTATTACATTTATTGATGAAAAGTATGCATAAAATAGTTCAAGCTTGGTTCATATTCAATTGAATTCTCTACATTTACATTTTAAGTTTTCTGTTGTGTTATGTTTTGTTCTGTTTCTGATTTCTATTGTCTTGTTGAAGCGTTATTTAAAATTTTTTGAAGTTAATTGCCTGTTTTGATTTAAGCCTCAAATGGAATGTATATACAAAAGTATACCGTTCTTACGGATATTTTTAAAATCCAGCCAATTTTTTTTCTATTTTTGCCACTGTCGTGGAAAAAATACTATTTGCTGGCAAAATGACAAACTCCAGTTTAAATAATTACGTAAGAGCACAGCATAGAATCAAAACTATGAAACAAAAAATGTGTCTTAATCACATCACATATACAAGAAGAACAATGTAACTTAACACGTAATGCTTGAACAAATAATCAAATTTCACATTTATCTGGCAAAAATGTATCCAATAATAAATCCTATGAATAAATTCATGAATTACTGTTCTTCTTTCTGAGTATGAAATCAGAATAATGTAACTATTTAAGCTTTAGTTTTGATTCCTACTAATATTTGAAGCATTTAATTCCAGACAGTAATAGCCGATTATTTTGACAAAACTTGATGAATATTCTAAAATTTAAAAAGCATTTCAATGAAAAAAGAAATTTATTCTTATGTCAATTTGCTTTCGCTTACACCTTTTATCAATTTGCTAACTTATACTTTTGTTACTACGGAAACAAAAGAGTTACTCTAAGGAAAATAAATTCAGAGCAACTTTTTCAGAACCTAAACATTTGATAAAAGTTGATGAAAGTACATGATAAGATTTGATGAAAGTTGCCATTTGCATAAGAAGAAAAAACCTTATAGTACTTACGTAAAAATTCAAAACTTTTTTTCAAATTAGGATCCCTGTTGGTATTGTATGCATAACTAAAGCGATGTAAGTTCTTCGCTATAATTTGAAGACTTTTGTCTTTCAAACGTTTCTTATCCATTATGAGAGAGGGGGATTAAACGCAGAATGAGAATTGAGTACCAAAAACCCTAAGTTTGGGAAACACAAGCGTTTCGCTTTCCTCTTTTTTTTTTTTTTTTTGTCGATATCGGAAATATATAACGTCTTATCAGGGTTGCCAGCAGATAAATTAGCCAAAAGTAGCCAAATTGTGCAAATTTCTGAAATAGTTGGCTGCCGATCATCGAATGACGTTTGTTCCAAGAAGTTTTGATTCAAATATACGGCTGATTTAATACGGCTTATTCAATAAAGCTGGATATTGTTCTGTTTTTTCGTTTTTTTGGTCATTGGATTTGTTGAAGAGCGGTTGATTCAATTTGCTTGTGTCCCTTGTACTCAGGGTCTGATTACTGAATAGGCCAATTAGGCCGTTGCCTAGGGCCCAATTGGCTAAAATTGCTCCACTCAATGGTTAAATTTCTTTCATTGAATGATACAATTTTAAAGCCTCAATATAGAGGGGCCCCAAAAAGTATTCTGCCTAGGGCCTCGTAATATTTTAATCGGGCCCTGCTTGTACTCGAATATTCAGATAAAATTCCTTGCTTTTCTTTTCGAAGAACATTTATTATGTGACTAAACAACCACTTTTCATTATCGTGCTACTTTTTTTAAAAAAAATTCTCTGGTAAATAAATTTTACAATACTTGTGATATGTAGGGATGCACCGATTAATTGGCCATAATCGGTCACTTTAGTGCAGTAGAAATAAGCCAAAAAACACCTTGGGGTCGAACAAATTGCAACAGAAACGAAACCTGGTGGAAATGGTAGGTAACAGGCTCCTAATGAACATACTAAAAGTATACATCCGTACTGGTGGGACAAATATGTTTTTTTGGCCGCCATCTTGAAAAATCATGAAAAAATTTCAAAAATTCAAAAAAAATTATGTATGGTATCAAATAAAAGGAAATTTCAAGCTGAAAAGGAATAAAACATTGAATATTTAAAGTAAAGTGAAGATAATAAAAATATACACCTTTAATGTCACTCAAAATGCGGTTTTCTTGGCCGCCATCTTGAAAATCGTGAAAAAAAACATAATAATAACAAAAAATCGTATGTGGTATCAAATGAAAGGAAATTTCATGCTGAAATTGAAAATAATATCTAATATTTAAGGTAAAGTGAGCAGTCTAAAAATATATATCCGTACGGTAGCGGGAAATGCTTTTTTTTAGTCGCCATCTTGGAAAAGAGTAGATTTTTTGAAAACAAAACATATCATTATATGGTATTAAATGAAAGGACATTTCTTATTGAAAAAGAATAATGATTTTGGTTTAGACTAATAAATGAAAATAATTAAATGGAGGCCAAAGCACTAAAATCTTTTATTGTGTTAAAAACATTATTTATTAATCTAAGAAGCATAAAAACTGTGAATAACTTTGCCTCCAAGTACATCTTTATCAAGATTAAACAAATACATTTTCTTTAAAAGTTTAATTGGATGATTAAACAATTTCCGAAATTGAAAGCATAAAAAAAACATGCAATTAAAAAAGTTTTCACAAAATAAAGTATTTACATAATTAAAAAGGAAATATCATCATCATCAGTATCAAAATCCAAAATGTCTCCTGTGTTTGTGCAGTTCTTTCCACAACAGTTTCTACAAACTACAGAACATGGAAGTCCATATCGACGACATGTACATTTTGTAGTGTTACATGGTTCTACTAGTGTACTTTGGCAGGTACATTTAATTATGTTTAAGAGTTTATCTGGTGCGGGGCTCAAGTCTGTCGATATCGGCTGAAATTCTCCATCTACCAACTGCCAACCCCAAAGTGAGGGATCAGGAGTTTGTAGTTCAAGGTTTTTCCGAATGAAGCACTGCAAATGTACTCGATATAAGTGATATTTTGCTGCATTTTGTGTTGGAGGCAAGCGAGCAATTTCAAATTATTTTTTAGCTGAAGCTATTTTCTTAAGGTATTGGTCGTAGCGAAGTGCATTTAAGTGGTCTGTGTCAATGTTACCTCCATATATTGACACAATTATCTTACAACCAATTTCAACCAAATATTCTTTTGTAACATCCTTCAATGATCCAAAATTGCAAGCTCAATCGCTTAGAGTGCAAGATTTTATTACATTTTTGAAAACAGAGGATTTACTTTTGCCAAATAAGGCACTGGTGGTGTCACACCCTGTCAATGCGTGAACAAATGGTAAAGTTTCGCAAACTTTCTCTCCGATTGATATTTTAATCGCTTGGA